>SJYC01058771.1:0-17009 GCA_006408675.1 Madoqua kirkii | reverse complement strand
TATAAGCAAGATGAACAGGCAGCCTTCAAAATGGGAGAAAATAACAGCAAACTAAGCAACTGACAAAGAATTAATCTCCAGAATATACAAGCAGTTCATGCAGCTCAATACCAGAAAAATAAATGACCCAACTAAAAAATGGGCCAAAGAACCAAACAGACATTTCTCCAAAGAAAACATACAGATGGTTAACAAACACATGAAAAGATGCTCAGCATCACTAATTATCAGAGAAATGCAAATCAAAATCACAATGAGGTACCACCAGTAGAATGGCTGCCATCAAAAGACTACAAACAATAAATGCTGGAGATGGTGTGGAGAAAAGGGAACCCTCTTACACACCCTTTCCTTAAAAAACTGAAAATAGAGCTGTCATATGACCCAGCAATCCCACTGCTGGGCATACACACTGAGGAAACCAAATTGAAAGAGACACATGTACCCCAATGTTAATTGAAGCACTGTTTACAACACCTAGGACATAGAAGCAACCTAGATGTCCATTGGCAGACACATGGATAAGGAAACTATGGTATATATATACAATAAAATGTTACTCAGCTCTAAAATAGAACACATTTGAGTCAGTTCTAGTGAGGTAGATGAAACTGGAACCTATTATACAGAGTGAGGTAAGCCAGAAAGAGAAATACCAATACAGTATAATAATGCATATATATGGAATTTAGAAAGATGGTATTGAGAACCCTATATGCAAGACAGCAAAAGAGAAACAGATATAAAGAATAGACTTTTGCATTTTGTGGGAGAAGGCGAGGGTGGGATGATTTGAGAGAATAGCATTGAAACATGTATATTACCATATGTAAAACAGATGACCAGTCAAGCATGAAACAAGGCACTCAAACCCAGTGCACTGGGACAACCCCGAGAGATGGGATGGGGAGGGATGTGGGAGGGGGGTTCGGGACAGGGGGACACATGTACACCCATGGCTGATTCATATCAATGTATGGCAAAAACCACCACAATATTGTAAAGTAATTAGCCTCCAATCAAAATAAATTAATTAAAAAAAATAAAGAAATATTATGAGCCATTGAAATAAAAAAAGAAAGAAACCATATGTAAAATAGATGACCAGTACCAGTTCAATGAATGAAGCAGGGAACTCAGAGCTGGTGCTCTAGGACAACCCAGAGGGATGGGGTGGGGAGGGAGGTAAGAGGGGTGTTCAGGATAGTGGGACACATGTACACCCATAACTGATGCATGTCGATGTATGGCAAAAACCACCACAATATTATAAGGTAATTAGCCTCCAATTAAATAAATTAATTAATTTAAAAAAAAAGAATCACCATTTTAGCACTCACAAGGCAGCCAATTATCTTAGAGAAGAGGCAAATGAAGACAAGAAAAAGGAGTGGGGGAAAAAGTAAGATTCTGTAATGTTTCCTGAGGCTGTGCCTAGTTAGAAACTGAGGACAGGGAGTAAATAATAGAAGATAAATGGAAGTCAGGTTACCAGGAAGCCAAGTCTAGACATGCCTATACACTCTTCTACTTTCTCTTCTGTGCAGTAGTCTAAAAAAAATTTTTTTCAATCAAAAATTGTTGTAAAGTGTCTTCTATGAACCTAGCATTGTGGGGAATTCAGAAAGATAAGATCTGCCCTTGCCTCAATAATCACTCACTTTCTACAATAGACTTTTAAACTGTCTGTATAGCACCGAATGTAACGAATTCATATACTAACTATTTGAAGCAATGACACTCATTTAATGACACTCTTCTCCAGTTGAGGACCTAATCCTGAATCACAGGGTGGTTTTCTGTCACTTCACTGCAGTCTCCTAGTGCCTGGGACATGGAAGAGCCTCAGCAAACACTTGTTGCATAAACAGAGCGGAGGAGATGGGACTATCACTGAATATCACAAGATATTCAGCAGCTAAGTGAGAAATCATAATTGCTGTAGAATACCAAATGTTTGAACATGCATATGATGTTCCCAGATGGTGCTAGAGGTAAAGAACCCACCTGCCAATGAAGGAAAAGTAAGAAACACAGGTTTGATCCCTGGGTTGGGAAGATCCCCTGGAGGAGGGCATGACAACCCACTCCAGTATTCTTGCCTGGAGAATTGGTGGGCTATTGTTCATAGGGTCACAAAGAGTCAGATGCGACTGAAGCAACTTATTATGCATGATGTAAAAAGCAGAACAAAGTGAGTAAAGACAGTGGCAGGATGTGCTGAGCCCCAGACTGAATGAGTGATCTAGGAGTGAAAAATGGGGACTGGCTCTCCTATCAGCTTCACAGTAGCCACAGCAACAGAACAGGCAGGATCCCGTTCTAGAGGATTTCAGGACAGCAATTTCATAAATGCCTTTGACAAGAGGTTCATCCTGGGCATGGCAGGCTGGGCTCAGCCACATACTGGATATAATGCCAAGACCCAGCAAGTACTGCTTTGCACCTGGTTCTCTGGGGTCAGTGCTGCCACTGCTGCTAAGTCACTTCAGTCGTGTCCAACTCTGTGCAACCCTATGGACAGCAGCCCACAAAGCTCCCCCATCACTGGGATTCTCCAGGCAAGAACATGGAGTGGGTTGCCATTTCCTTCTCCAATGCATGAAAGTGAAAAGTGAAAGTGAAGTTGCTCAGTCTTGTCTGATCCTCAGTGACCCCATGGACTGCAGCCTTCCAGCCTCCTCTGTCCATGGGATTTTCCAGGCAAGAGTACTGGAGTGGGATGCCATTGCCTTCTCTGGGGTCAGTGCTACATGTCCACAAATTCCAACAAATAATTAACTTTAGACGTTCTTCCATTCAAACTACAACTTTTAATCTCAGCTAAGTCAGCATCCTATATGTAAATTTTACAGGTTTTCTTTTCATAAGCTTTCCTTCTAAATGTAGCATAATATTGGTGAAGAAACAAGTCATTCTAGACTCTCAACATTTGATTGAAGCATTTAAAGAAAATGATTTTAATTTGTTATGATGAATACAATACTGTTCCCTGTATTATATTTACTTCTCCATAATATACAAAAGTTATTTAAAATCAGACACAAAGGGCACAAAATCCTTTGTTTCCTAATGCAAACTATTTGGTTGTATTTGCATAAACTGAAAAACAGAATATATTTGATAAGGATAATAGCTGCCTTTTATTGTTCATGTGGGGTTTCTCAGGTGGCACTAGTGGTAAAGAACCTGCCTGCCAATGCAGGAGAGATAAGAGATGTGGGTTTCAATCCTGGGTGGGGAAGACCTCTGGAGGAGGGCATAGCAACACACTCCAGTATTCTTGACTGGAGTATCCCATGCATACAGGAGCCTGGCGCGCTACAATCCATAGGGTTGCAAAGAGTTGGACACGAGTGAAGTGACTTAGCAAGCATGCACTGGCCACATACCATGTGTCAGTCATAATATATTTACATTTTCAAACATCTTTTCTAATCTTCATATTAGTGGCTTAAAGTAAATAATATTAACCCCATTTATAGCTGAGAAAACTGAGTCTCAAGGTGGTTAAATGACTTGCCCAAACATACAGCAAAAAGTGGTAGCGTTGAGATTCAAAAATGATGCCCCTCACACAAATCTAAAAACTGCTCAATTGCTGGATTCCTTAAATTTCAAAATCTAAGACCACACAGCAATCCTACATAGAATGAGTTACATAGGTTTCTATGTTAGTGTTTTTATTTTTTCACACCTCTGCAAAGCAGCAGCTAACCCTGCCCTGATTGCCAGCTCACTATAGGCAAACATGGAGCCTTATTTATCTTCATATTCTCTAGATCTTGAGCAGTGGTCAACAGAGGATAAATGGAGTTGGGGGCAAGGAACAGGAAAGATGGACAAGGGGAAGCAGAAATCCAAGTCTCCAAACATACATGGAGGGTTTCCAGGTGCCAGGTGTCAACCTAATCGATACATGTGAATTCACTCTTTAATCCACACAACAATGCTGTGTGGTAGACATTACTGCCTCTGCTTTAGCCACAAGCAATTGAAACACAGAGTTACAGGACAGGCTGACTGAAGCAACAGAGCCCAGATCGGAATCCCAGTGGTTTGTCTCCACTTGAGGAAGGTGTCACCCTCCCTCCCATCTCTGGATCTGTGAGTGAAGGCAGCACCTGCCAGGGGCACACACAGCTCCATCCTCCAACCTTTGTGATACATATTTAAAAAATGGGCTAAATTCTACTCATTCTCTACTCAGAGTCAACAGTCTTGAGCTATTCATTTCAAACTAATCTTCTACGGTGTGTGTTCATGCAGTTGTTCTAACTTCTTGTGGGCTCTTATATCTCTGATCTATGTTCAGTTTAATAGTCCCAGCAGAGTGAGACAGAAGTTGATTGAAAAGAGGGGTGAGACAGACATGAAAGAATGTTCTCAGGACAGGCGAGCTCAGTCTGGATCCAGATTTAGATTTAATACCAAGGTTTTTAAGAAGAGGTAATGAAACTACCACTCTGCTAGAAAGAATACAGTAAGTCTAGGACAAGTGGTACCCAGCAGCCATGGTGGAAGGGAACAAGGCCACGTTGCATAGCGTCAGGGCAAACAACATCCATACATGGGTCAAGCTTGACCATGTGGTCAGGGTTAAGAGACGGGCTGTTAATTCCTGGAAATGGGTCACAACAGCACAGAAACCACAGTAGAAACTCAATATTAGGACCTGATGTCCATGGGGTCAAAAAGGAATGTTGGACCAGATCTAGTTGGCACCAAAAGAAGTTTAGGGGTTAAGGCAAATGCCTGAGTGCCACACCTAAAGGGTGACTTATGGGCATCAGGAGGGTGATTACTCCTTGGCCCTCTCTACTGTGGGACAGAGACAACTTCCAGATTGTCTCTCTCCAATTTAGATGGATATAAAGCCTGGGTGGTGCTGAGCCTTCAGGTAAAGTTGTCAAAGCATTAAACTATCAAGTTGAAGCACTGACTGGTGGGGGACACAAAATGTGATTTATAATTATGGTATTCAGTTTAATCAAGCACAAGATTATAACAATAATGTGAATATATGTACACATGTACATGTTTGTAGGCATATGCGGATATGTGTGTCTATACCACAAAACTCAAGGGAAAAGAAACAATGATAAAAGCCCCTAAGGATGTGGTTCTCAGGACTCAGACCCTTCCTTTACCTCCCTCTGGTTTACTTTCTCAACTCTTTTCTTGAAGACTTATGGGTCTATGTGCCTCTCGGGTCTGCCTAGAATTTCTCATTCTGTCTCATATTCAACATGGTGAGCATGAATATTAATCAGCTAATTTCTGGTAATGAGCTCTCTCAGCACATGTTCGCTTTCTTTTGCTTTTGATGGGTCAATAAAGTGGCAATTAATGCCAGCCAGAACATAAATGATTCTGGCAGGAGGAATCAATCCAGAAAAACCATAAAATGGCAGGCTTCATTCTGAAAAGTTTAGCATTCTCAATGAGCACTGGTTGATCAACTTCTAAATTCAGTGGTGAAAAAAAACACCCAAAATGGTGCAAAGCACAAATATTGCAAAAAAAAAAAAAATTCTGATAATGAGAAAGTTTATTTGGAAAGATTATTTGGGCAATCTCACCATCAAACAAGTATTTGGAAATTGATCACAAGTTTAGCCTTAATTTTTAAAATTGTTCTCTTTCTTCTCTCTCTCCTCTTGCTCTCTTTTTTCTTCTCATTTTATGCATAAAAATGCAACCAGGCTGAACTAAAGCAAATTGGTTTAATTCCCTGGAGGGTGCATGAACAAATTTTCCCAGCAACTTTCTGCTAAGGCATTTGTGTATGGGCATGTGGATGGAATGTGGAAGCAGTGAGCTACATAAACCAGTAATCAAATGAAACATTACCTATTTCAAAGTGCCCTGAAACCGCATTAACAACACCAATTAAAACACTGGGCTTAGGAGGAAGGAAAGTGGCCAAAAAAAAGAAAAAAAGTAAACACGTATGTGGGACATTTGGCTGGGGTGGAGGAGGTATGGGGGGGAAAGAAAATCTAGGGGGAATTACCTCCCTTTCAAAGGCAAATCTGTTGCAAGAGTGCTAGCAGGAGGTCGCTTTGATGGGATAGAAGAAAGGAATAAAGAATACATTCAATAATTTCATCAAATTGAAATTTCAGCAGTTTACCTAAATTGCCGAACCATTAGACACTTTAAAAAGCGTTGGTATGCACCCACTTTAAACCTTTTCTAAAATAACCAGTAAATAGAACAGGATTGCAATAAACATTAAGAGTTCTTTCTTCTTTTGTGGCTGACATGCTGTCAAAAAGCTGGTCCTTCAAGGATCACCAAGGGGTAGGACATTCCTTTATCACTCACTTATTCAACAAATGTCAAACAAATCTGAACCCTTCATGCAGCCCATGATGTTGAGGATACAGAGATAAAGAATTCTCCCAGATCTCAAAAAGCCCCCATGTCAGACTCAGAAGCCAGGATGCTTCCCTTTCTGTAATGTGACTGGCTCCAGGCCCACTATCCTCACATTCACATGGCACACACAGTACCAGTGTTCCCTTGGCACACACAGTACCAGTGTTCCCTTACAAGGTGGTTTCCACAGTCCTGTGGATTCTGCCCAGAACCATGACCAGGAGTGGAGAGGGCCAGCAGTCTCCTCCATGAGGAAATTTCACCAGGCCTTGGAGCTCATTCAGCCTGCACACCTAAAGAATACCATGCACTGACTCTTTTTTTTCCCAGTAGATAACTAGAATTTATTCATCTTGCACAGCCAAAATTTTAGACTTGCTGTACTGCAGGAATCCATTTTTTTTTTTTTTTTTTGCTGATGGCAACTAGCCTTCTACTCTCTGCTTCTGTCAGTTTTGTTATGTTAGACACTTCAATATGTCATCGTTGTTTAGTCACTAAATCATGTCCTACTCTTTCTTGACCCTATGGACTGTAGTCCACCAGGCTCCTCTGTCCATGGGGATTTCCCAGGCAAGAATACTGCATTTCCCTTCTCCAGGGGATCATCCTGACCCAGGGATGGAACCTGGATCTCCTGCCTGGTAAGCAGGTTCTTTACTTACCACTGAGTCATCAGGAAAACCAAGATACCTCAAATAAAGGGTATTATAGAGCATCCATCCTTCTGTGACTGGCTTATTTCGTTTAGTACAATGTCCCCAATTCAACCACATTGTCTCATATGGAAGATTTTCTTCTTTTTAAAGGCTGAATAATATTCTACTGCACACACAGACTATATTTTGTTTATCTGCTTGTCCATAAGTGGACATGTAAATTGCTTTTATTACTTAGATAGCCTAGATAGCACTGGTTCACTTTTACCATTTTCCCTCTGACTTTTCTGAAAATCTACCAAGGACATGAAAGACAGGAGCCTACCAGCTGACCTCAGACTGGCCCATCTCCCAATTCCTGTCACATCCTTGCCCTTTGGCTCAGCTGCAGAATGCAGCTACCACAGTTCTCTGGGATGACACACAAGATCCACCTTCTTGTCATCTGCCTCCTCAGGTTTTCTGGCCACTGCACACCCTGACTTAGGTTCTGGGCACACCTAATTCCCTGTCTCTTTCAAAAGACAAACTTAGGATTCTGTCCTTTTCTTTGTTCTTACCATCACACCTCCATTTCTGCATTAAAAAAAAATTCTTTATACATTTACTCTTTTACTTATACCCATGATTATAATCACTGTTGAAAAAAGTCATGTATAAAAAATAAATTAAATCATATTATGACTATTCCCACCTCCAGAGATGGTTAAGATACTAAAATTTCAACTAGATTGTCATAAAAAATATAGAGTTAAAAATATAAATAAGGACTTCTCTGGTGATCCAGTGGTTAAGAAGCCACCTGCCAACACAAGAGACATGGGTTCAATCTCTGGTCCAGGAAGATATCACATGCCACAGGGAACCTAGGCCCATGTGCCAGAACTACTGAAGGCCAAGAGCTTTAGGGCGCAGGCTCTGCAACAAGAGAAGTCACTCCAATGAGAAGCCCCGCCTGCAATCGCAACTGAAGAGCAGTCCCGCTCGTAGCAAATAGAGAAAGCCCATGAGCAGCAAGGAAGACCAAACAGCCACAAAATAAATAAAATTTTAAAAACCAAAAATTAGGCACATAAAGCAACTAAAGTAATAAATACTAATACATATGCTAAGTAGGCAGATACTAGAGTAGGAGCAAACTGAAAAGCCTACTTTTATTTGTCCAAGTTTCTTGTTTCTCTTTCTCCCTAAGTGAAAGTAAAGCTTAAAAATATATAAATATAGTTCCTCTTCATTTAAGTCCTGTGTTCTTATACCATGAAGGAATCTGACTTAACAACTTTTTAAAATGACAATCTGAGCCAAAGTATTTTGTTTGTCATTGTTGTTGCTAAGTTGTGTCCGACTCTTTGCAACCCCAAGGACTGTAGTCCACCAGGCTCCTCTGTCCTTGGGATTTCCCAGCCAAGAATACTGGAGTGGGCAGCCATTCCCTTTTCCAGGGGATCTTCCTGACCCAGCGATCAGACCCAGGTCTCCTGCATTGCAGGCAGATTCTTTCCATCCGAGCCACCTGGGAAGCCCGAGTCAAAGTATAATGCTCATCAGATACTGTCCCAGGGCCCCCAGATATGTGCAAAAGGACTTCTAGAAATCACATCATAACGTATATTACTGCTACTGCTGCTGCTAAGTTGCTGCAGTTGTGCCCAACTCTGTGCGACCCCGTAGACAGCAGCCCACCAGGCTCCCCCGTCCCTGGGATAAAAACACTGTTTATCAGGTCTCTCATCTACTGTTCTCATGCCGTCAGGAATCACATTCAGAATTTTTTCTCCTGCTTGAAAAGCTGCTTATAGCTCCGGGTGGCCCCAGGTAGTCTGGGGGCAGGAGGTGGCTTTCCCGGTGGCCTGCTTGACCATGGCGGGTCAGGGCTTACCTGCACAGGAGTGGCGGTCTTGGTAGAAGCCGATCCCACAGGTGGACACACACTGGCCCTCCTGCATCATCAGGGGAGGCTGGCAGGACGAGCACTCGAGCCCGCTGGTGCAGGTGGAGCACTGCGGCTGGCAGGCTGGCTCGACAAGGGTGGGAGAAAGAGAAAGGGAGCCTCTCATTAGTTCAAGGGCGCTGCCCTGGTGCCAGGCCCTACACAGCCCAATTCTGGAGACACAGAGAATCAGGAAGGCAAGAAAACAACTCTACCTGCCTTCATTTACACAGCATATATTTCATGCCAGGCAATGTGTGAAGTGCTTTATGTATATAAACGCATTTAATCTTCACAACAACGTTATGAGATAGAGTATCAATCCCAAGTTACAAATGACGAGCAAGCTCACAGAGGCAAAATAATCTGCTCAAGATCAAGGTCACATGGAGCTGGCACTGGAAGCAAGGCAGTTAGGCTCAAGGGTCTTGCTCTTCTCTTCTTACCCATTTGCCCCCATATAGCTTTTTCACTCAATCATTTACAATAATACTCCTTATTCAGAGATAAAAATAACTTGCAAGAAAGTTGAAGATTACGAATCAGGAGAGAGAGTAGGCAGAAGTGAAGAATTACAAAAATAATAAAAGCAGTTGACTTTTCTTGAGATCTAACATCATCTTAGACACTATTCTAGGCACTTGATGTGTACTCACACATGTAATCCCCACAATGCCTCCTGGGAAAAGTACCGGAATCACCCCACTTTACAGGTAAGAATGCTGAGGTGCAGAGAGGTTATACTCACAAGATATAAATAACTTGCAAGAAAGTTGAAGATTACGAATCAGGAGAGAGAGTAGGCAGAAGTGAAGAATTACAAAAATAATAAAAGCAGTTGACTTTTCTTGAGATCTAACATCATCTTAGACACTATTCTAGGCACTTGATGTGTACTCACACATGTAATCCCCACAATGCCTCCTGGGAAAAGTACCGGAATCACCCCACTTTACAGGTAAGAATGCTGAGGTGCAGAGAGGTTATACTCACAGCCAGGATGTAAACCTACACATTCTAACGTGGATAATTAGCCCCCTGAGTTAGAGACAGGAAAAAAAGTAACTATGATTTGGCCTCAACCAAGCCAAATTCTCCCAGTAAGAGCTCCCTTTCATATGTATTATGTCATTCAGTCATGTCTGATTTTGTGTGATACTATGGACTGTAGCCTGCCAGGCTCCTCTGTCCATGGGATTCTCCAGGCAAAGATTTTGAAGTGGGTAGCTATTTCCTTCTCCAGGAGATCCTTCTGAACCAGGGATCAAGCCCACATCTCTCACATCTCCTGCAGATGGGTTCTTTATCAATAGTGCCACCTCGGAAGCCCCACATGTACTGTAAGAATTCTGAAATGCACATGAACCCCCTCTGGATCCTCTGGTAACCCACAAGAGCTAAGCTCTGTTACCAATTATCTGTGTGATATTAAGCAAGCCAGCTCATTCTCTGGTCCACAGACTCCCCATTAGCAAAACAATAACGTTCTAGTAAGTGCTCTCGAAGGTCATGTTACCTCTGAAGTTCTATCTTGGATTAACTGATGACTATCCTTGAAAGTGAGAAATCCAGCCACAACTACCTAATAAACATCTGACTGCCCCTCATCTCTTAATACCTCCCGGTAAGCATGGAAACACCCATCAAATGTGAGATGGGTGTAGAGAGGTCAAGGAGCCTACAGATGACATTATCCCTTTCTCATGGTTTTTGGAAGTTGTGTGTTTCCTACACCATGACCCCATCCAGGATACCAGTGAGCCTCCGTCCCTCCCTGGGTAGTCTGCCTGGAGCCGTACCTAAACAGAGAGCACCAGCTTGGTAAAACCCCAGACCGCAGCTGTGCACACACTGTCCATTCCTCAGCAACTTGGTGGGATCCTGGCAGAGGTCACAGTGGTCTGGAGACTGAGAGCAGGTCAAGCAGTCTGGGTGGCAATGAACTATGATCAAGGACAAAGAAGAGAAGTCAGTAAAGACCATATAATTTCTCTTACCTCCTTCTAGCAAGGGATTTATGGGGTATGTGGATCTGCATAGCATATCGAGAAAACTCTGGGTGTGTATGAGAAAGGACTCCAAATCGCAAAACTGATTTCAATACAAGATTTCAAGGAATTGCTCTTTGTCTGAAAAACACTGTGTCCAAAGTGAAGACATTAAAACCAATACCAAACTACCCTTTGCTGACAATTTACCACCAAGTTCAGTGATGATCCCAATGACTGGTAATGAGGTTTGAAATCCTGAAGAAAAAGAAGAAAAAAGTGGCTGCATTTTTGTCTCAAGAAAATAATCACTGTTTTTCAACAGCATAGGTTTCACGCATGAAAAGGGCTATAGAGGATCTGTAAAAAAAATATGGAGAAAACTCTGGGGATGAAAAAGGACTCCAAATAGCAAAATTGATTTCAATGCAAGATTTCTAGGAATTGCTCCTTGTTTGAAATACAATCACTGTGTCCCCAAAGTGAAAACATCAAAAACATTACCAAACTGGACCTTTTCATGCTTCTGTCTCCTCCTAGAATACCTCTAGAAACAGGAATGACTAGTCCCATGATAGATGATTTAAGCAGATTCAATGATTTATAATTTCCTAGTTTTTCCTAACCTTTGATATGCATAAAGGTTAAAACATAGAACCTACACTACTGAAAAAGTTATTGTATTCTTAAAAAAATATACAGCCATTTTTTCTTCCTTTTTCTCCAAGATTTCAAACCTCATTACCAGTCACTGGGATCATCACTGAACTTGGTGGTAAATTGTCAGCACAGGACTACTATTAGGTTTCACAGTTGTTAAGGATCTGGTTTGGGAAATTATAATACGCTACATACTTGTTTTGGAAAGCCCAAAGAGTCACTTTGGTGAGGGTAAAGTAACGAAACCCTGACATTGCCATGGTTTTCCCATTATAAGCTCTTCATAGAAACACTGATTAGCCAAAATATGTTGAGTGCCTCAAGTGCAACTGCCAGTATGAAAAGCTGCAACTCACAGATGAAAACAATTAATTATGAAATATGAGTACAAGAAAATGCCACTTCTCCAAGGCAGACTGAGCTCTCAGGCAAATTACTGCTCAGCCAGAGCAACTCCAGGGCTTGCCAACAATTATTAACTGGAACTAATTCAACCCCAGGTGATTTGAAGGCAGAGTTGCAGAACAAGTAGATAAAATTTTCTTTTGGAAGAAATTAATGGGTCCTTAAACTTCAAAAACCCACTTGAGAACTCCAAAAGGAACCATCTGTCTAATAGTTCATCTTAAAGAAATGAACATCCATAACAAACTTGCAACAATTTTACTTTGATCTTCAACAATGAAGCAGTCCTAGTAACCAAATATGGTTACTAGTTTTTGAACATTATTGTATTTGTTGTCACAATAATTTTGCAAGGAAGATAAGGCCATTTTATCAACAAGAACATGAAGATTCAGAAAGGACCAATGACTTCTGCAAGGTCACATACTCATAATCAGCTGAGTTTGGCAAATGCATGGACCAAGATTAATTAGCATCATTTGTTAGAAAAAATTAAGAAGAAACAAGCAAACCAAGTGAGTGAGTAGAGAAAAATAAGCAAGGGGCAGGAGGAGAGGAGATCTCTCTGAACTGTGTGGCAGTAAGGACAGCTCAGCAGACATAAAGTGGTCATGGACCCACCTGACGTGCATTCGGGACAGCACTGTCCCTCCACCGCCTGGGCTAGTGTGGCCACCGGGCATGGAGGACAAGAGGGCTCGTAGCAAGTTACCTGGGCCCCCCGGCACTCACACACCTCGCAAGGGCCATCCTCCCACTTCTCTCCCTCCTGCAGGAAAAAGCAAAGAAGGACGTTGTTATCAGAGTGCAGAGATTCAGAAGCCAGGTGGCTGGTGGAGAACGCATGATTTCCATAAGGGTCAAAGTGAAGGCTCCTGATTAGTACAATGTCAAACCTAACTGAAACAGGACATCAGCAGAAAAGTTCAAGCCAGTCAGTCCTAAATGAAATCAACCCTGAATATTCATCACAAGGACTGATGGTGAAGATGAAGCTCCAATCCTTTGGCCATCTGATGGGAAGAGCCAACTTATTGGAAAAGACCTTGATGCTGGGAGAGATTGAAGTCAAAAGGAGAAGGGGATAGCAGAGGATGAGATAGTTAGATAGCAGCACTGACTCAGTTAACATGAATTTGAGCAAACTCTGGGAGACAGAGGAGCCTGGCGTGCTACAGTCCATTGGGTTGCAGAGTCGGACATGACTTAGTGACCGAACGACGACAAGAGTTATAAATTTAAAAGGATAGCGTCTCCCCTTCTTTGTTCATAACTGATTTATTTTAAAGTAGAACCCAGGCAGAAAGATAAAGGCTGAAAGCATTCGGGGCTTCTAGAATATGCAAGAAGCATATAACACTTGTTTCTCAACCTATCTCAGCAAAACAAAAACAAAACAAAAACACCAGAAGGGATTATTGTGTACCTGGTGATTAGCAGGTGTATTAAATACAATCTTTATAACAACGCTAGGAAGCAGGTTACAATGCTGAATTTCCTTATTGTTACTATAGTAAGAGCAACGGTAGAGTCGTGTATTCTTATAGTGACACCTCTCGCATACCCACATTGAGTGGGCTGTGGATGTGCCATGGGCTTTCTCACACTAAATATTCTTTTCAGCCAAGCAAATGATGATAATAAACAGTAGTGCTTTGACAGAGAGTCCAAAGTGAATTATAAAGAGCAGTTCCTTTCTGCTCACTGTGCTGGAGACAGAAAAGAGACAAAAGTTCCTACCAGAATGTTTGGGGACATGAAGGAGGTATTGTTAAAGAGAATAAAAGGGCATACTTTAAAATAAAGTTTTGATAAAATGTTTATTAAGTCAGTTGATGTTAAGCATTCTGAACAATTAATGTGACAGTATTTAGCAAAAGTTCAATGAATCAGTCTTTGTTATCATTATAATTCTTAATCCCAGACCATAGTGCCATCAAACATGACTATCAAAAATACTGAGCATTAAGGTTTCCCAGGACAGTTTATTTTGTAGATCACTGCTTAAAATAATTTTGTACATGGTTATCTACAAGCTAAAAATTTATACTTACTGGAATACGTTTAACTTTACTTGCATTTGAGGACATCTAGGAACAAAGCAAAACAGAAATACATTTATTTCTATACTACTAAAAACACTATTAGGCTGATCCAGTCATTTTTTCAATAGGAAATATCCATTTTTCCCTAAGTAACAAGCAACTTCAGTCACTGTTTATGAACATAAATAAAATATATATCAAAAATAAGAAAAGCATACCAATATGAGGTGAAGACAATATGCCTAGGAAATATTTTTGAATTCTCATTCTCACTTTGTGCTGGAGTATTTGGCTTCAATTCCCCTCAATATGAAGGACTTTGCAGGCAAGAGACCTAAGCTTGTAAGAGCAAATTTCTTGAAACTTCTATGGTACTGCAGCATCATGGGAATTTGTGCTTATTTAAAACAACTTGCTTTTATTGAATTCTACTGGGCTTTATTTACCTTCAAAATGGATAGGAATATTAATACTGTGATAAAGAGAGAAAACACAACTTCCATATGTATAGGGAACCTTTAATCTCCTAAATTCTTAGGAAACAAAGGTAACTAAATTATGAAGTATCAATACGAAGCAAACAATGCCAACAGCATGATGATGATAATAATAATCTTAATCTTCTTTATATGCCAAGTATTGTTCTAACTTTATATGTATCATCTCAATAGACCCATGAGATAAGTACTATTTTTATCTCTATAGCTGAGGATTAAGTAACTTGCCCAAGGTCACTGTCAGTATGTGGCAAAATAGGGGTTTGAATTTAGAGCTTGCATGTTTTAACCCTACACCACACAGCACACCCAGCTTATATAAAACACTGGCAAGTCGACAGGTGCAATTTACCCAGATCACAAGAAAAAAGGTGTAGGAATCAGTTTACCAAAGCACCTAATCCTAATACTGATAATCCTACTTTGATTGGTCAGTAAAGCAGCTGTATCTATGATTAACAGATGTGCTTTTAAGCACACATTGAATTTATCAACATCCCAAGAAGCCCACATGGAAAATAAGAGCTATAAAGATAGAGCAAATTTGAAGAGATTAAGATAAATATGTTTCCCTGGGGGTATAGAAGAAAAAATAGTACAGACTTAGGAATAAATAAAACCTTAAATAATAGTTTTGCTGTACATCCAACACATCAAAATCCTTTCAGCTCTACCTGCAGAATAAACCTAGAGCCTGATCGCTTTATATCACTGCCTCCCTAGACCAAACCACCACCACTTTCCTCCAGACTACTGCAAAACCTTCTAACCGAACCACCTAGCATCAGCCTCAGCTCCTTTGTCATTTGCCCATAGGGTGGCCAATGTGCCTCTCTCACAAGTAAGCCCCTCACAGCCCTGCTCTGCTCAAGACTGTCAAGCAGCTCCCATCTGTGTCCGGGTGAAATTGGGGTCCAGGCTACCTCCTGCACCTCATCTCAGAGCCTTTCCCCCTCATTCCCTTGGTTCCAGCCAAACTGTTTCTTGGACCTGCCAAGCACACTTGTGCCTCACTGTTTTTTCCTTTGCTGATTCCTCTTCCTGGTATGTATCCCCCTCCAACATATCCCTGGCTCCCTCCCTCAGCATCTTCTTTCAGGTTTTGCTCAAATTTCTCTTCATGAGAGGACTGCCCCCATCATCTGATGTAAAAGACACCTCTCCTCCCTCAGTTACCACCCAGCAGTTTTATTTTCAAAGTGGTTTCCGTCACCTCCCAACACATGTGTTTCTTGTCTATGTGCCCACCGTGAAACAAAAGCTCCTGGAGAGCAGGGGCTCTGCCTGCGGCGTGGGCTTCGGTATCTCCAGTACCTGGCACAACAGTGCAATCATGTTTGTTAAACAAGTGAATGGGTAAAAGAAATGAGAAGGTAATGCCCCCTTATTAAACTAATGTCCAAAGATTCATTTTTATTAGTCTTTGGTTATTAGCCCGATACTCACAAATTCTGCATTTTCTTTGTAAACACAATAACCATTCCTTGAAATGCATTCAGGACAGCATTTTCCCTCTAAGTGAATTAATTCTTCACCCTGCAGAATAAAGTTTGCAGAAATACACGCTAAATTAACATCTCCAGGTAGCAGCACTAAATTGCGAAGTGGCTGAATTCCTTAAGTAGAGTGAAAGGCCATAACATACCCCTCTGCTTTGGCTCATGACTTACTGCCTCTCCCCTGTGCTATATCCCTATGAAAAGCCTCCTCAACACAGCTCACCCCTTCCTCCAAGGGTCTTTTTCTTTCCAGTTCCGATGATCTTTGTGTATGATTTCCTACCCATGACCAGGAACTCCCGTGAAGAAGAAAGGCCACAAATAATCTTATAGTCATGGAAAGTTATGAGTTTGAGAAAAGGAAATTTATGTTCAAGGTTTGAACTTGTGATTTGATTTCATTAACAGTGCTCAAATCACACCAACATTTTCCCTTGAATACAAAATCAGGCACATCCCTATATGCATAGATGAAGTCTCAGGCATAAATTAAACAGCAGAAAACTAATTTTATTCAATATTCTGAAACTGTTATCCAATTCACATAATCACTATTTTAAAAATTACAAGAGGAAGGAAAGAAATGCCACGCTAGGAAGGCAGATATTAAACTTTCAAAGCCATAATTTTATCACTTTTAACATCAAAATCAATCATTTCAATTTTTTATTATAAAATAATAAATGCTTACTATAAAAATAATTCTGAACTCTATAACTTAGAAAACATAATTTCATTAAACATAAGTCCTACCTCCCAGGAAATCTGCTATTAAAAAGAGAAGCTTTATTTAAAACTTTTCAGATGCATTTAGTAGCATCTAATATCTGTAGGCTAAAGAGTATTCTTTAAAACACTTCCCACTTTCTAAAGATGTATCTACTTTTTTAAAAATGATAATGTTTCTTTACATGAAGACATTATTTAATTTGTGATCTATAT
>SJYC01058770.1:0-21994 GCA_006408675.1 Madoqua kirkii | reverse complement strand
ATGTTTAGGTAAAAACTGAATAATGTAAAATTGCAGAAACAGAATAATCACAGTATTTATGTTTAAAAACACTGTGCACTAAAGAAAAATATGAAAGAAAAGCATTGGTTGTCTTTCAATTGTAGCATTATGAATAGATTTTAAAGTCTCTTTTTTACTTCTCTGAGCCTTCAATTTTCTAAGTGAATATGTATTATTTTAAGGAAACTATCACTTTTAAAAGAAATACAAAAATATATGAATGACTATAATTTTTATAATATCTAAAAAGTTATTTCAAAAAGGAAGGGAGTAGATAGATCACCATTCCTCAAAATTTCATGCCAGTCAGAGGGTGCTACAGGGAGCAGACATATTTACATATAAATTGTTTTCCAGAAACGTGACAAATCAGCTGGTAGGGAAGGCCTAACCCACGAACACAGAAACATTTGCTTTCCAAGCATATAAAGGGGTTTATAAATGTGTAATCTAAGTCACTTAAAACAATGTTTTGAAACAAGACAGAGTACGCGTTCTTCTATTAAAGTTGAAATGCATGAGATATTCTTGAGTGCCTACTACAATACAAACAGACAAAACCAAAAATGGAGCCTGCATCACTCTGATAAGGCAAAGAAGGTAGCTTTTTTGAGTTTTCAAAAGCTCCTGAAAATAACCACTAGCCCTGCTCCTGGGGAGTGAGGGTGCAGTTTCGGTGAGGCAAGAAGTTCTAAATAGATTTGCTATTTAGAGACAACTAGAAGGCAATGGCACCCCAGTCCAGCACTCTTGCCTGGAAAATCCCATGGACGGAGAAGCCTGGTGGGCTGCCTTCTCTGGGGTTGTACAGAATCGGACACGACTGAAGTGACTTAGCAGCAGCAGCAGATGCCCCAAACTTCATCAGTTCACTGCAATAAGGAGCTTGCTCCAATTAGCATCAGACTTTAGCTTTGAGAAAAATTGCTTTGTAAAACAAAACTAACTCTTCTTTTTAAGAGAATTCTGCTGCATAAGCCAGATGGAATCTGCTAACCCCTCACCACTGAATCACGCCAGTATCCATCCATCAGATAGAGACTCTGTCATTCCACCAACCTGCCCACTGCAAGAGAAAACATTCTTTTGAGGGAATTTTCCTCTGCTGGAGAAGGGAAAAGCACATTGACAGCATGACTACCTTCTTCCATGTCTTTTGCTAGAAACTTTGACTCCCTTACCATTTTATCTCTCATATATGAATGTGACGTCTTTAAAAAAAATGGCAAATTGACTTCTTCATTTGAATTTATGCTCAAAGATAATACTAAATATA
This sequence comes from Madoqua kirkii, assembly GCA_006408675.1. Taxonomy (NCBI): domain Eukaryota; kingdom Metazoa; phylum Chordata; class Mammalia; order Artiodactyla; family Bovidae; genus Madoqua; species Madoqua kirkii. Next base: position 20,697 of record SJYC01058770.1, on the reverse strand, counting down.
GAAACATGGGAATCATCCTGTTGCGCTATTCCACTGCTGATTTACTTATATTTCAAGGTCTAGGGATTTGGTTTTATACATCAGTGACAAAGGTCATGCCACTTGCTTCTTTTTCAACAAAGAAAACCTGTTTGCTATTTCAATGCTATCATAATACTGCTGTTGATAATAACGCATAATTATTACAATGGTGATGCTGCACAATTTTGCCTCTTTCTCTAGAAGTTACTTTTCTGCACCTTTTGGATATAGACATATTCTACCTTTGGTATGAAGATTAGAAATCAAATGACCTTGATATATCTTAGAATAGGCAGAAAGTGGGGTAGAATTGAGTAAAAATACCAATAGTGCACTTTTACTGCTCGCCTTGGCAAATGTCATCATTTTCTCCAGGTGCTCCTAACACATTTTATTCATGTTAATTCCTAATCATTGGTGTCATTGCATATTATAATTCCTATGTATGTATCCGATTTTCCTCGAAAAGCCTGGGAACTCTTGAGATTAAAATGTGTCTTATTCATCTTGTTATCTCCAAGCTACACAGAAGTTCAAAAGTGACTATCCCAGGCTTTCACAAGGTTATTGAGAAAGTGAAAGTGTTAGTCACTCAGTCGTGTCTGATTCTTTGCGATCCCATGGACTGTAGCCCACCAGGTGCCTCTATCAAATTCTCCAGGCAAGAATACTGGAATGGGTTGCCATTCCCTTTTCCAGGGGATCTTCCTAACTCAGGGATCGAACTCATGTCTCCTGCATTGCAGGCAGATTCTTTACCACCTGAGTCACTACGGAAGACACTTAAGAGACTTTCGCACAAGGTCGTTACGTGTAGCTATTTACGGAAGTATGGCATAGAAAGAAGGCTGAGGGATATTTTTTACATGGTTTAGTTTTGGTTAAAATTTCCCACCTGGTAGTACATTCAGTGTAGAATACAGGGTCTTCAAACAATATGTGCTAATTGATTAAAGATCTGGAGAAAAGGCATTAGAACTCAATTCATAAAAGAGAAGACGAGTGGGCGTGGGCAGAGAATGAGAGGCGGGTGAGACAGTGCCATGGGGGGACCTGCAGAACACTGAGACCCATTCCACTGGCTTCAGCGGCTGCTCCCCCACCTAGGAACAGAGGAGAGGGCCTGGCTTATGCCACGGAGACTGGGAGGCACTCGCAGATGCATTAACTCTGGGCAGCGGTGGGGAAAGTGATGGCGCTCAGTCGTGTCCGACTCTTTGCGACTCCATGGACTGTACCCTATCAGGCTCCTCTGTCCATGGGATTTTCTAGGCAAGAGTGCTGGAGTAGATTGCCATTTCCTTCTCCAGGGGATCTTTCCAACCCAGGAACTGAACCCAGGTCTCCTGCATTGCAGGCAGACGCTTTACCGTGGGAGCCATAGGGGGTTGCAAATTATTTCCTGTGAGTGAGACTCTTGCTATAGACCTGACTGAAACTAGGTGGTTAAGGGACCCACCTTACCAGGATCACCTCTCCCCGATTTTCCACAAACCCTGGGATATCAGACAAATTAAAACCTTGGAAATAACCCAGCATCCTCTGGGCAGACTGCCAAGGCCAGGAAGCCCAGTCTTGGCCCAAGAGAGAGAGGGGGGAAACAGAAGAGGGCCCTGACCAGGGTTTTTCTCATCTTCATCCAACCACTCTGATTACCCTGACATTAAGAAGAGAAATGAAAAGGCATGTGGAGGGAAATAAATCTTCGAAAGGCGAGGCCCTCTTTACCTAAATGTGTCTCAGCTCAGCTGAGACGCTGAAGTAGGAGGCAGCGGGAAAAAAGAGCTCTGTCGCTGACAGAGCTTTTGATAGGCTGTTCCTCCCCAGGAGCCATGTCAAGAGGAGCTGAGATGTAGGGGAGAACAAGAACGAAAAATGCCTTCACAGACAGCCCGTGCTTCAGATCTTCCTAGCTCCCCTCATCCACTCAAGTTCACAACCCCGCGGGAAACTGGCTGGGCGGATGGGAGCGTCCAGGGAGAGGGAGACAGCTTTGAAAGCAATTTGTTTTGCAGCGGGTCAAAACTGAGTTCAAAGGGAAAATAAAAAAAGCAATTTCCCTGCCATATATATCTACAGTCCAAACAGAGGCTACTTTGTTAAAAGATTCTAGAAATTCTGCAGACGGCACAAGTCCGCGGAGGTCAACAGAGTTAATTATTTATGGGGTCTCCCTCTGTGCCTCTTTAAAACAAAAACACAAACACATTTCATTTTCTTTCCTGATTCACAGGAAGAGCCTCCAGGTGCCGGCTCGCCACTAAAAGCTGCCAGTGGGGCCTGTGGCAGAAGCTGGACCCCCAGAGCACCTGCAGACTCTGCTTCAGAACCAGACAGAGCTGGGCAGCCACCAATGACGAGGCCCAGCTGCACTGACTGTTCGGCTTCTGTCCACGTCATCCCTTTCTGTGTCTGAGTCTCTGGCTCAGGGCTTCCCATCTAACCAGCTGCACCGAGAGCAAACAGCCCCAGGCTAGCTGTTCCCAGTCAATCTGAACAGCAAGTAACATTTACACTACAGAAGCTCCGTGCTAGGAGACAGCTTGAAATTGAGCCATCAAACCTGGCTGTCCCCTCTGCTGGGAAGGGACAGGAAGGAGCAGGTGGGGGACCACCAGTCCTGCTGCAGAGAGGGTTTCAAGTCCAAACAGAGATGCCTCCACTCCTTACCCGGGCACACTCCACTTTGGCACACTCTGCAGCCTGGCAGGTCACTTGGCCACGGTCACACATGCAGAACTCACAGGCCGAGGCCTTCCACATTTCATCCTGGTATCGCACGAGCCCTCTGTGCGAGCAGCTTCCAGCAGGAGACACACAGTCCTCACAGCATTGCCCCTGACGCCGAGCCCGTCTCTGATCCTGAGGAAGCAGAGAGAAGGGAGGGGAAGGGCAGTGGTCAGGAGGGCACCAAAGCATCGGAGCAAAAGGACACAAAACACCAAGTTTGTACACCGTTCCCTGGTGGCTAAGATGGGAAAGAATGAATCTGCCTGCAATGCAGGAGATCTGGGTTTGATCCCTGAAGATCTGCTGGAGAAGGAAATGGCAACCCACTCCAGCATTCTTGCCTGGAGAATCCCATGGACAGAGGAGACTTATGGGCTACAGTCCACGAGGTTGCAAAAAAGTCGGACAAAACTGAGCAAGTAACACTTTCCCTTTCCCTTCCCCCACCTCCCCAGATGGAGGCAGGTTCCCTGCCACCCCCACCTCCTTCCTGGGAGGCAGGTGCTTCCTACCTCTATCTCATAATCTGAGCATCATAACACTTTCTCTTTCCTCAAGGGACACAAGGGACTAAGAAATGCATTTCGAAAATGATCTTGATAAAAGTTGGAGAATCAAGCTGCACATTCCCAAATACCTTTTCGCATCTTAATGGAGGGCAGGGCTGTTTGTGACACCTGACCTCGCCCTGGTCACATGTACACGTGGTGCAGGCATTTTCATGCCACTGCTCTCCGTGCTGAAGAAAGGAGGAAAAGAGTGGAAAATCAAATGTCACATGTATCAAATAGAAACCTGAGGCACATAAGACACACAACTTTTTATTAGTTTTCAATTGAGTCACACTGAATGTAATCCTGAGAAATGATAGCATTCACACAGCAAGAGGCTCTAAGGAAAAAAGTCAGGAAATGTCCAAAGAGAACTTTGGATTTGTTCTTATTCAACTAGATTCATTCTGCCGATGCCTTGAGGGCCTGCCCGCTTTATGCTAGGTACACAGAGGCCTGGGAACACTGAGTGTCATAGGAAGTCAGTGTTGCTGGCGAACTGATGGTTATTCTTTAGCTCTTCTTTGCTGGGAGACCCAGTTCTCATGGCCACACACTCACTTTTCCAGCTTCCCTTGCAGCCAGCCCACAGAGATAGTCCCCCACCAAGGGGACCCCAGGGGAAGACTGCTAGAGGTTGAGGAAAGGACTCTCCTCTCCCCGTAAAAGAAGAAAAGCCACCCCTTTCTTCCATCAGGCTTAAGGAATGACTGGGTGAGGACAAGCTGCCTAAAGCTGTGGAAGACACAATGGCTGGAACATGAAGGGACAAGCCAGGAAGCAAATGCCAACGTGCGAAGGATGGGAGAGTGCAAAGATCAAAAGACAGCATGGAGACTGACCGACCCTGCGACTTCCCCACCTCTGGCTTCTTGCAATGAGAAGTCATAAATGTTTCAGCTTAGCCACATTTAGAGGAACATTTCTGTTGCTGGCAGCCAGAAACAGTGTAACAGATATAGAGGCTTTTCCTTCCAGGAGGAAATAATCTAGCATATATGTGTCTACTGTATTAGACAGCAGAGATCTAGTATATAGAAAAATCATTTCCCCATGAGTTCTTTTCATCTAGATTTCAAGGGACCCATTTAGAATTTATGTCATTCATCCCCTAATACGCTTCCAGATTCTCTGCTGAGAGTCAAAAATCACAATTTCTATTTACTTTCCCTCAGAATGACTGGTGAGTAAGGGAAGTAGTTGGGTCTATTTTTGATATATTCTTTGCTTTCGAATAATGTAAACTTCTTTTGGTTCAGCTGGGCACTCCCAAGATGGAACATGCATTCATTCGATTTGTTGGACTCACTTTCGTTTGGTGCCTATTCTGTGCCAGGTAGTCACCTACACTGTCCCAATAGTACCTTCAAGCTTGCAGGCTCCACCACCACCAGACTCCTTGCCCTTCCCTCTCTCTCCTCCCACCCTGCAATTGCTCCCAACCTCACTGTAAGTCAGGAGACACTGTCTTTGAATATCAGTGCATAAAGTTCAACCCAGACAGATATTCCCAGAGGCTCCAGGTTAAGTGTCCATTGACAGTAACCAATGGCACTCCTTTCTCCCTTCAAGAGGTATGAACAGAAAGTTCACCATGGTTCATGAACCAGGTGCTGCTTGCCAGCACATTCTTTTATATTTCTAATCCTCTCTGATTTAATTTTTTCAGAAAAACTTTCCATGAAGAGAAGAAAAAAGCCATTTATGTACTGAGTTTCTAATGTTGGCACAGAGTCAGATGAGGGCGGAGGAGGAATGATGGTTAGCAAGGCAGTGGGCAGATGTGCAAGAACGCGTGTCACAACACCTACGAGAGGCACATCAAAGCTTACCTCGTACACTTGTCCAGCAGCAGAGCACACCGCGAAGAGCACTGTGGACAACACTTTCCAGGGACGCGGACTACGGCTTCATCCTAACACCCCAAAAAGAGTCCATCAGAAGGCAATATGAGTAAGATCCACGCCAGCAGGAAAACTTCACTCACAGCCAACTCAAACATGTGCCTCAAAGCAGCCAGAAATAGCAATTTCCTCTCCTTTCGTATTTATTAGTCACCTGGTGCTTTGATAAGAATTAGCACTTCTCAGGGCAGTGTAACTTGAGAAGTTTGCACGTTCCTCAACTCTCAGCTATTTCTAAGAACAAAGAAAAGCACAGCTAATAGCAGGAAGAATAGTACTTCCTTGGACATCTAGGTTGCTCCCAAGTCCTGGCTATTGTAAACAGTGCAACAGTGAATACGGAGGCGTACATGTCTTTTTGAATTATGGTTTCTCAGGGTTTATGCCCAGTAGTGACCTAGATGGCTGGGATGTGTAGGGGAGGCAGGAGGTCCAAGAGAGAGGGAATATACATATACATATACATATACATATACATATACATATACATATACATAGCTCATCCACTTCACTGAGCAGCAGAAACCAATACAACACTGTAAAGCAACTATATCCCAACTTTAAATAATAATAATAAAAAGAAGAGTAGATTTTGTTTGCCAGGTACTGTTCTAGGTACTTAATGGAACCTGTGAAGTAGAGACTCTTATTCCCCTTTTAAAACAAGCCAAGTGAAACCAGAAAGGTTGTGGAACTTGCCCAAGGTCACAGAGACACCTTGCCCAAGGGGACCAGTAATGGTAAACGGCTGGCAGAGAGGACTTCAGGATATCAGCCATTTCAACACTTCAGAACATTTACACTCTGGCTAAGTTAGCACTAATGTCAAAGTGAAGGGATCCCTCCATTGATAAACTATCTCACTATTCTTCTGGATCTTTATGTGAATCCACACATTCAACTCTATGTATGAGGGAGATCCTTAACATGAAAAAAAATCAACCACGCCCTTAAGTATCCTGGTGGCTCAGATGGTTAAGAATCTGCCTGCAATGCAAGAGACCCAGATTTAATCTGTGGGTTGCGAAGAATTCCCTGGAGAAGGGAATGGCTATCCACATCAGTCCTCTTGCCTAAAGAATTTCATGGACAGAGGAGCCTGGTGAGTTATAGTCAAGGGGGTCCCAAAGAGCTGGACACAAATGAGTAACAAACACTTTCACTTTAACATGAAAAAAAAAAATCAATCACACCCTGAGATATCTATTAATGGGAATATGGCAGTGCAGAGAAATATGTGTGACAGACATTAAATGCCCAAAGGACACCCCACCTCCTTATTCCTACAGTTTCAGCTCTACCACACAGGGTTGCGAAGAATTCCCTGGAGAAGGGAATGGCTATCCACATCAGTCCTCTTGCCTAAAGAATTTCATGGACAGAGGAGCCTGGTGAGTTATAGTCAAGGGGGTCCCAAAGAGCTGGACACAAATGAGTAACAAACACTTTTACTTTAACATGAAAAAAAAATCAATCACACCCTGAGATATCTATTAATGGGAATATGGCAGTGCAGAGAAATATGTGTGACAGACATTAAATGCCCAAAGGACACCCCACCTCCTTATTCCTACAGTTTCAGCTCTACCACACTTACCCCCAGAATATCAGACCCTTTGTCTCTGCTGCCCTAAAAAGAATTTTCGCAACAATGAGAAGACAAAGAATCAGCTTCTCATTTTGACATCATTACAGCTTTTAAAATAGAAGAAAGGAAGGCAAATTAAAGCCAAAAGAAGGAAGATTAGAATAAACCAAGTTTCAATTACAAAGAAGTGGTAGAATTTATACAGAAGATACCTCCTGAACAGTTATATGCACTTCTTTTCACAGAAAGCAGAAAATGAGATTGCATAATCATTCAGTTCAGTTCAGTCACTCCGTCATGTACAACTTTTTTCAACCCATGGACTGCAGTAGCATTTCTTTTTCATGGGGATGGTCTTGATCACTGCCTCCTGTACCATGTCATGAACCTCCATCCATAGTTCATCAGGCACTCTGTCTATCAGCTCTAATCCCGTGAATCTGTTTCTAACTTCTACTGTCATAATGCATATGGAATTCACTCTGCAAGAAAATAAGGCCAGGGTACTTGGGGGAAGGTGAGGGTGGTGGAGGGTATCAAATAACCTTAATTTTTCATGGAAAGTTCCAGTCATGCCTGTGGTTATTTTAACCCAATTACATATGATCAGCTAGATTAATGCATTACTCTCTATTAGGGATTAATTTCAAACACCTGAATCACTGGAATTAAAATGACAACTGTTTTCTCTGTATTAGGTTACTTTTATTACTGGATAAGTCTATAAAAATATTATGACAATTGATGTTTCACAGAGTATGTGAAAATTAGACATGGATTGAAATCATTGAGCATTCCTTGACCTCAGCTCTTGAGATTAATAAAATTTCAGCAAGGAAGTAAAAACAAAATTATATCTGATGTCATATTCATTCTTCAGTAACTTTATAGAATTAAACAATGAATTTATACAATGTCAAGTAAACAGTAGACAAATGTCATGATCACAAATCTGGAACAGAAATATTGACTCAGTATAATCTATCTTAATCAACAGGGACTAAACCCAAGGACAGTGGCAGAGGCAACTAGAAAGCATAGGAGAGGAGTAATAACCTAGGGGAGGAGTAATAACCTATATAGAGCCTGGTACAAGGAAAATCAAATTTTCTGATTCTTACCGGCATTGCTTAATTATATATTTTATTACACTTTCTTCTAATAGAAAGATTTTTCTATAGACATAGAATCTTTCTTCACAAATAGAGACCAATTAGAACATGAAGGAAGGACATTAAAGAGAAAATATCCCTGGAGACAATAGAACTTCATGATGGTGAATTTAGATCCCATTTGGACTCGTGCTGTATAAACAGGACTGAAGAGGCAAGTCCGCAAAGTGGGTCAGAGAAATGGAAAGACATTCTGCAGTACACTTTTACTGCTATAATATATGCTTGAATTCTATCATTCTTTTCTTCGTTGCTGTTATTGTTTAGTTGCTAAGTGGTGTCTGACTCTTTGAGATACCGTGGACTGCAGCAGGCCAGGCTGCCCTTGTTCTTCACAGTCTCCCGGACATTGCTCAACCTCACGTCCAATGAGTCCGTGACGCCATCCAAGCACCTCATCCTCTGTCAACCCCTTCTTCTTCTGCCCTCAATCTTTCCCAGCATCAGAATCTTTTCTAATGAGTCGGCTCTTACAAATGAGGTGGCCAAAGTGTTGGAGCTTCAGCTTCAGCATCAGTCCTTCCAATGAATATTCAGGACTGATTTCCCTTAGTATTGACAAGTTTGATCTCCCTGTAGTTGAAGGAACTCTAAAGAGTCTTCTCCAGCACCACAGTTCAAAAGAGTCAGTTCTTCAGCACTCAGCCCTTGTTATGGTCCACCATTCACATCCATCCATGACTACTGAAAAAAACCATAGCTTTGACTAGATGGAACTTTGTCAACAAAGTGATATCTCTGCTTTTTAATACACTGTGTGTTTGTCACAGTTTTTCTTGCAAGGAACAAGTGTCTTTTAATTTCATGGCTACAGTCACTATCCACAGTGATTCTGAAGCCCAAGGAAATAAAATTTGTCACCATCTCCACACATTCACCATTTAGTTGCCAAGATGTGATGGGACCAGATGCCATGATCTTAGGTTTTTGGAAGCTGAGTTTTAAGCCAGCTTTTTGACTCTCCTCTTTCACCTTCATAGAGAGGCTCTTTAGTTCCTCTTAGCTTTCTGCCACATCTGAGGTTACTGATACTGGTGTCCTCTGCATATCTGAGGTTATTGATATTGCTCCTTGCAGTCTTATTACCAGCTTGTGATTCATCCAGCCTGGCATTTGGCATCACATACTCTGCATATAAGTTAAATAAGCAGGGTTATGGTATACAGTTTTGACATACTCGTTTCTAATTTGGAACCTGTCCATTGTTCCACATACGGTTTAACTGTTGCTTCTTGTCCTGCATACAGGTTTCTCAGGAGACAGGTACGGTGGTCTGGTATTCCCATCACTTTAAGTGGAATCCTGTCTGGTATTCCACAGTTTGGTTTCCACACAGTCAAAGGCTTTAGCACAGTTAATGAAGCAGAAATAGATGCTTTTTCTGGAATTCCCTTGCCTTCTCTATCTTCCAACAGATGTTGATAATTTTATCTCCGGTTCTTCTGCCTTTTCTAAATACAGCTTGTACATCTGAATGTTTTCGGTTCATACACTTCTGAAATCTAGCTTGAAGGATATTTAGTATTACCTTGCTAGCAGGTGAAATGAGTGCAATCATATGGTAGTTTGAACATTCTTCAGCATTGCTTTTATTTGGAACTGGAATGAAAACTGACCTTTTCCAGTCCTGTGGCCACTGCTGAGTTTTACAAATCTGCTGACATACAGAGTGCATCACTTTAACAGCATCATCTTTTAGGATGTTAAGTAGCTCAGCTGGCATTGTTTTCATCCCTGGTGGCTCACATGGTAAAGAATCTGCCTGCAGTGCAGGAGACTGGGGTTCAATTCCTGGGTCATGAAGATCCTCTTGAAAAGGGAATAGCAATCCACTCCAGTACTCTTGCCTGGAAAATCCCATGGACAGAGGAGTCTAGTGGACTACAGTCCATGGGGTCACAAAGAGGCAGACAAGACTGTGCAACTAACACACTTTCACAGCTGGAATTCCATCACCTCCAACTCGTAGATTTGCCTTTCCAAACCTATAGACTGTACAGGGACCAGCACACTACAGACAAATGACCAAGTCCAGCCCACCACCAATTTTCATAAGTTTTGACTAGAACACAGCCACCTATACTCATGTACGTATTACCCGAGGATGTTTCTGTGCTATAATGGCAGAGTTGAGTAGTTGTCCCAACTACATGGCACACAAAGCTGAAAACTTTCACTATCTGGCTCTTTACAGGAAAAATTTGCCAAATATAATATGGTACCCTCAGTAATCACAGGAGTTCAGTACAAAAAAAATATGTATGATTAATGTCATTATAATTCGGGATAGGGCCACCATTAAGGATATACAGTTGACCCTTGAACCAATAGAGGTAAGGGGAACTGACTCATCATGCAATTGGAAATTGGAATATAATTTTTGGTCAGTCCTAGGTATCCACGTTTCCTCTGCATCTGTGGTTCTGCATCCATGGATTCAACCAGCTGTGGATCATGGGGTATTGTACCATCTACTATTGACAAAATCTGCATGTGTTCAAACCATGCTGTTTGAGAGTCAACTGTATTTAATTATGGTTTATCATATTCCTTAAATTAAACTTCTATGATAAACTTTATAGTACATTATGGCTAATAGTTCATGACAAAGTATCTTCTCCTATGATACCTCTGAAAATATAAAAATGAGATGAAAACTGTGCCATCAAAAAGGAGAACAGACAACCTCCTGCTATTGCCAAGAGGGGTCGCACTGACCATTAGACTTTCGGTGGCCTTTCTCTGCTTTGTTAATAGAAATGAGAACCCTCACTTCCTCTAAAGTCTCTGACTCTCAGTGCCAAACATAACATGGCTTGTCCCCACAGTGTGTGGCCACTACTCCTTGAAGCCATCAGAGTGCCCACTGTAGCCTTCACCTCCCTCGATGCCTTTCTACATCTAATCAGAGCCCATAATGCAAAAAAAGAAACAAAAAGAAAGGTAACAAAATGAATGGGAAATATGTACACTGGGGGAGGTAGAGGAAGTGATAAAAAAATGGGGATGAGGACACCCCAAAAGTAAAGCACATAGTCACCAAGAAACATGGTGAGAATTCTTGCAAACTAGAGATTATAGTTTTATGTTTCATGAATTCAAAATTTAAGAAAATTGGGAAGTGGAGACAGCAAAAAATCTGATCTCAGTGCAGTAGAGCAGCATTAAATGAAACTGGCCAGACCCTTGGTCAAGGAAACCACACCTTTCGTAGCACTTAGACTTTTATTTTCTTGGCTCCAAAATCACTGAGGACAGTGACTGCAGCCACACAATTAAAAGACACTTGCTCCTTGGGAGAAAAGCTGTGGCAAACCTAGAGAGCGTATTAAAAAGCAGAGACTTCACCTGGCCAACAAAGATCTGTATAGTCAAAAGAATGGTTTTTCCAATAGTCATGTATGGATGCGAGAGTTGGACCATAAAGAAGGCTGAACACCAAAGAACTGATGCTCTGGAGAAGGTGCTTGAGAGTCCTTTGGACTGCAAGGAGATCAAACCAGTCAATCCTAAAGGAAATCAATGTTGAATATTCATTGGAAGGACTGATGCTGAAGCTGAAGCTCCAATACGTTAACCACCTGATGTGAAGAGCTGACTCACTGGAAAAGATCACGATGCTGGGAAAGATTAAAGGCAGGAGGAGATAGGGGTGATGGAGAATGAGGTGGTTGGAGGGTATTACTGACTCAATGGACATGAGTTTGAGCAAACTCAGAGAGATTGTCAAGGACAGGGAAGCCTGCTGTACTGCAGTTCATGGGGTTGCAAAGAGTCAGACATCACCTAGCAACTGAAAAACAACAATGAACCCAAGAAGCGAGTATTAGCCAGCTGCATGCCGCTTACCTCTGCAGCTTTGAAGCACTGCGTATGAACAGATTTCTCGAAGGCTGAGCAAATAGAAAGAAAGGAACTTGGGGGGAAATCCTAAAGTGCAAGCAAAAAGTAATAATACTCTGAAGATTCACAGAAAGGGCAGATTTCTGAAACCTACATACTGCAGGATCTCAAGTATAAGATTTAAAAACCATTTTGCAACTTGAATAAGGCAGAATAAAATGCAGTGTTTATTAAAGACGCAAAAAGCAATATAGAAGGAGAAAGCATTGGAATTTTTAAAAATTAGAAGAACCAGTGATAGGAGAAAGAAGGAAGAAGTAAAAGAAAATTAAAGAAATCATCAAATTAAAATCAACCTGGAGGCAGGAAACACAAACTCAAGAAGCTCTCCCCATAATGCAGAGCAAAGACACAAAAGTGAAAATAATGAGGCAGAACATGACCAGTAATGAGAGGAGATGGTAGAGGAGCAGTCTAAGAATCATATGTGTTTCTGAGAACTGAGCATAATTGGAACAGACATGACTTATCAAGGCCAGAACTAAAGAAAACATTTCACACCTGGAATACAGACTGAAAGGGCTTCATAATATTCTAGGCAAAATATGTGAAAAGACACCTTCCTTAGAAATACCCTGGAGAAATGTTTTAATTATAAAGAAACATCTTGCAAAAATTCAACAGAGTAAACTAACTGATATAACAGAAGAGAAACAGACCCACCCACCTCTGACTCCTCCAGGGCACTAAATCCCAGAATTCAGTGGAATGGAGACTATAATCTCCTTAAATTTTGGACCCCAACAAACAATCTTTCATGAGTGTAGGCAAATAGGAAATAACTCTATAACATATCAATGGCTTGAAAGACATAACAATTTTTCACCTTTTTAAAAAAATATCTAAAGATGAAGTTCAATTCACTTAGATTAATCAATATTGGGAATGGGAAAATGGTGGTATTGAAAAAAAGAGTGGTAATAGAGCCACAGGAAGGACTCTCATCAGACTGAACAGATCATTTTAACAAGCCTACAAAAATATGAACGGAGGCCTCTGTTCACATGGAATCTGGACAAAAGCTGAAGGCAAGCAATTTCAGTGTGAATTTACACCACCCACCAAGGGAAAAACCCCTTATTTGAACACAGGAATTATTCCTTTTATGAGAGATAATCACTAACTCCAAAAATCTGATTATAACTATGCAAATATATCCACATTTGCCTACCGAAAAATTGGAATGAATTTTTAAAAAATCTATTTTTAAATGTTTTTGAATGGTAGAAATATGGATGATCAGTTCCTTTACTGCTTTTTTCAAACTTTCCTTAATGAACACAGATTACTTTTACAATTAAAAAAAAAAACAGTTTATTTTAAAAATCAAATTCTTTTAGAGCTCAACACCTGGAAATACATTTATTCTGATGAACTTAAAAAAAATACTAAATGAGTTAACTCATATAAAATGCTTGTAATCATGATTGATGATGTTAGCAATTATTGTTTTGTGATTATAATTAGAGCAAACAACATGTGACTCATCATTTGGGGAGGTGATGTAGTGTAACAGGTAAAAATCAAAGTCAAGTGTGGTCTGTTGAAGTTATAATGTCAAGCTGCCTAGGTTAGAAGCACAGATACTTCCTAATGATGGTACCTTGAGCAGATTATTTAAACTTTGTATCTCAGTTTTGTCTACTGCAACATGGGATGATAATAATAGCTTGTACTTCATAAAAGTTGTTACGAAAATAAAAAAGATTTTAAATTAATGATTATCAAATAATAAATACCCCAAATGTAGGGATGGTGATGGTTAGATGGTGACTGACAGTGATTACGTTTCCGACCAAGGCACTAACTCTATCAGTTCAGTTCAGTCGCTCAGTCATGTCCAACTCTTTGTGACCCCATGGACTGCAGCATGCCAGGCTTCCCTGTCCATCACCAACTCCTGGAGTTTACTCAAACTCATGTCCATCATATCAGTGAATCTATCCAACCATCTCATCCTTTGTCGTTCCCTTCTCCCGTCTTCAATCTTTCTTAGCATCAGGGTCTTTTCAAATGAGTCAGTTCTTTGCATCAGGTGGCCAAAGTATTGGAGTTTCAGTTTCAGGCTCAGTCCTCCCAAAGAATATTCAGGACTGATTTCCTTTAGGATTGACTGCCTCTTTATATCATCAGAATACCACTGTTTTAATAGTGATATTAAATCAGAAAAACGGTTTAAATAATCTGGCAGTTGGGTATTTTTGAATGTCAAGGCAAAACTATAAACTTGATGCAAGAGTGCTTAAAATCAATCTACTGTCAAGACTTCAGAATGCTTGCATAGCAATTAGCTGTACAGTATGGCAACAAATTTCATCTTTTTAAGTTAATCCATGCAAACTATAAGTTAGTACTGTTTGAAGCTAGAATTCAGCATTTAAAAAAATGGGAACAAGCACTTTCTGGTATTCCAAGCTAACCCATGATACGCAGTCGTTGTTTCTAAAGACTTGAAGCAGAAGGTTCACAATGGAGTGTTTCCTCCTTCCCTTGTCCCACCTCCCTTATTGTAATGGTGGCAAGCTGCTTAATTAAGCTTCTTACATAAAAGACTAAACCCTGGGATGTGTACGTCAAAATGCTCCAACACTACAATATCTTTCGAATGTAAGATATTCTGTAACTCTACCAAGAAGCTCATTTGCAATCTGAAAGCTAGGACAAGACTCCATGATGAGTGGAGACATGTGATGAGAATGCAGTGTTTGCTGCAGTGTGGGTAATGCAATCTGGTCTTTCAATGAGATACGTTTTTCCTTTATTTGGCATTTAGCATTTCTTGCCTAATTGCCTTTTGTCTGCCTTTAAAAATATTGCCCAATTGTCACAATATGCAATGTTACTGATTTTGTTTTATTTGACACAAAGTACTGCTCTGTATCAACTGAATGCTGGCTTCCAGCTTTTTCTCAGATCAAAAATGAGCTATTTTTCAACCGGAGGCAAGCTCCTTTCGTGGTTATCTGTCAACTGCCAAGGAACATCCATGGGAGCTACTGGAAGAATAAAAAACTACAAAATACCATGGATACAAAATGTATTTGCATTTGACTTTCTCCTGCAAATCTGTATGAAAGAGTAATGTTTTGAAAATTCGATCCATTTGTTTGTTTGTTTTACTTTTAAAAAACACTTTTATAGAAGTTGAGCTCTGCTTATGTAAAGTCCTTTTTTTAAGGACTTTAAAATAAATAGTTTATTTTTAATTAAAGGATAATTGCTTCACAGTATTGTGTTGGTTTCTACCAAATATCAACATGAATCAGCCAGAGGTCTACCCATGTCCCCTGCCACTCAAACATCCCTCCCACTTCCCCTCCCTCAATCCCAGACCTCTAGACTGTCACAGAGCCCCAGCTTGAGTTCCCTGAGTCATACAGCACATTTCCACTGGCTATTTATTTTACATATGGTAATATATGTTTCCATGTTATTCTCTCCATACATCCCACCCTCTTCTCAGATCAGTTTTAAATGAAGAACAAGTCCCCACCATTTTAAATGTCCCCAGGAAAAACTCCTTTGGTAATCTGAACCATTAAGAATGAAATCATGTACATCTGGATAATCAGGTTCAAAGAAACATCTATATGTCTTTAAAAAGCAGTCTGTACCTATGTATTGACAAACAATAACAATCCTATCATCCTAGTGAATTCTCCAGATGTTTAGCTAGACATTCTTGGAACACCTGCAACTAGAGTTTGGCGGCTCCTTTGTGTGTATCCTGAAGGCTCAGTTTCATTATGTAACAATTAGCTTAAATGACTGGTAATTAGGCCTATCTGTAGCTGTTAAGGGTAAAAGAAATGTCTCAGGGGTGATCTCCAAAACTATAAGGAAAATAAAACAGCTTTTGCTTCTCGTTTTCCGTACTTGCGAGGCCTGCCTGCGATCATCTCAGAAGAGACTCCAGGTTCCCAAATAGTGAAGTTAACAGTCTGTGAAGGGTCCTTTCTGAGGCTGTCTTCCTTACCTGGTTACAAAACAGAGGCGGACACTGAGCTGCGAAGCACTGGACGACCCCATTTCTACACACACACTTGGCGCACCGACTCATTGGCCAGTCCTCCCCATCTTGAAACACACGACCTTCATAGGAACAGGATTCTGGAAGGTTAGAGCAATAAGGGTTACTGAGGGTGTTGCACAACCTAGATAGCATATTAAAAAGCAGAGACATTACTTTGCCAACAAAGGTCTGTCTAGTCAAAGCTACGGTTTTTCCAGGAGTCATATATAAATGTGAGAGTTGAACTATAAAGAAAGCTGAGCACTGAAGAATTGATGCTTTTGAACTGTGGTGATGGAGAAGACTCTTGAGAGTATCTTGAACTGCAAGGAGATCCAACCAGTCCATCCTAAAGGAAATCAATACTGAGTGTTCTTTGAAAGGACTGATGCTGAAGCTGAAACTCCAATACTTTGGCCACCTGATGTGAAGAGCTGACTCATTTGAAAAGACCCTGATGCTGGGAAAGATTGAAGACAGGAGGAAAAGGCAACAACAGAGGATCAGATGGTTGGATGGCATTACAAACTCAATGGACATGAGTTTGGGTGAACTCCGGGAGTTGGTGATAGACAGGGAGGCCTGGCGTGCTGCGGTCCATGGGATCACAAAGGGTTGGACAGGACTGAGCGACTGAACTGAGCTGCGCCATGATCTCAGGGTTGGCTGCATCTACACCAGAGCAGTCACCCATAGTCTTGTGCTCTGGGGCACGGTGCTAATAGGGGCCCCTGAGCTTGGGGTATAGCTCTGGAGCCACTGTCTGGAGTTCTTAACTCTCTCTCTGAGTTTCCTAAGTGAAGTCTGGTGGGACAGGTAGCACTGCAAGGGGTTTGGAGCTTCAGTTCATGAATGGCCCTACCTGTCCCTGCCTCCTTCCCTTCCTGGGTTCTCAGGAAACTGAGCCCAAATTTGTGCCCAGTGAAAGCTGCCACCCTCTACCCATATTGGGGACCTGGGTACAGGTGCCTCAGGAGTGCACACACCCTAAGCGCCAAGTAGCAGGAGGGGTCTAGGGTGCCTGAGGAGGACTCACCCATCCAGTAAATATCCCCATGCCTGAGGGTGGGTGTCATTAACAGCAAATTAAAAGCATGACAGGCTGAGAAAGATCATGGAAGAAAAACCAAAGCTTCCCCACCCTGCTTTTTGAACAAGTGAAGTGAAGTCGCTTAGTCGTGTCTGACTCTTTGCGACCCCAAGGACTGTAGCCTACCAGGTTCCTCCATCCATGGGATTTTCCAGAAAAGAGTACTGGAGTGGGTTGCCATTTCCTTCTCCAGGGAATCTTCCAGACCCAGGGATCGAACCAAGGTCTCTCACATTGTAGATAGACGCTTTACCATCTAAGCCACTGGGGAAGTCTTTTTTGAACAAAAGGCCCTGCATTTTTATTATGCACCCAGGAAATTATGGAGTTGGCGCTGGCTGATTCTCCAATCTCTCCAGGCAAAATGCTTCCAATAGATTTTCCTCATGGGGAGTCAATTAGAAATTCTCCTAAAATGTAAGAAAGGAGCCCACAAACCCAGACAGCCCACTCTCCACCCAATCCCTAAACACTGTGGTTGGAATATTTTTCCCTGCAGGCTTATCAGCTCAAAGTTGGCTGACTGTCTTTTTCTAGTGGTGACAACTGAAATGCAGGAAGAATGCACTCTACTTTCATCATTCCCTTACCCTATTTTGCAATCCCCAGAATGGTTCTCCAGGGTAAATGGTGGCCAGGAATGGAATAACTAGGAATCAGAAAGAAGCCAGAAGTCTTTTTAAAGAGAAAAGGCAAGATTACAATGTAGCTTCTAGGTACTACTTAAAAAGAGTAATTTGAGCTATTATACACCAGGAGAGAATATAATAGAGCAGTGACAATAATTCGTATTTGTCATGAAGTGTATGCTACTTAATTATAAAAATGGAAAGGGACATATAACTCTAAAATGTAATAAAATCGTACGTGGTCCAAGCATGAATTCTAAGTAGAACGCTGGAAGCATACACCTGGCTTGCTGGGCTGTACCTTGGTTCACAGGCAGGCATAATCTCTCCAGCAAAGATGCCATAAAGACAAATGAAATACTGCTTCCGGCTCAGTGTGTTTTGGAGAAAAAACATGAAATCTTAAAGACCAGCCATCAGACTTAGTGTTGTGATACTACTGATACCCAGAAAAGTGATGCTTGTTCTTCTGTCCACCAAAAGCCGTAGGAACTACCTGGGCCTTATGGAATCATATCAAAGGATCTGGTCCTTCCTCCTTTCCTTCTCAAGAGTGTGAACACAAAGGGTTGCATCTGGCCGAGACAAAATAATAAATCAGAGAGCCTCAGCACCCTGAGTTTGGAATGGAGCTTAAGGATTTGTTCCAACCTCACGGTTTACAACATCACTTCCTGCCAAGTGCAAGGCTATGACTCGGTTCCAATAAGGAATGGGGTCAGGGATCTTTGAGCCACACACTAGGCAAGAAAGAGAAAGTGTCACCAGGTAAACCTCAAAGGCAAAGAGGGTCTCTCTCTACAAGCTCATACTCACTCCCAGAGCCCACGCAGACTGGGCAGCAGCTCCCTTCGGGGATGAATTCCAGCTCCTGGTGTCCACACATCAGTGGTGGGCATGGTCGGGGGGCACATCGGACTTCCCCGTGAGTGCAAGAGCATATGCTGCAAGAGGAGGAGGCCCACGCTGTCCCGTGCTGGGTGGAAAGAAAAAGAAGGCTACTGTGAGAACACAGACTTGCATTTGAGCAAAGAAACAAGTCTTCTCTTAAAGAAGTGAATGACGGAGCTCCAGTAAGAAAGAAGAAAGCTCTAAGCTTATAAGGTTGAAATTAGGGTTTGCAATATTCCAAGGCAGAGACCAATTTAGCAATTGATTTTTTATTTTCCTTTTTAAATTTTTTATTTATTTTAAATGAAGGATAATTAATTTACGATATTGTGATGGGTTCTGCCATACACCAACATGAATCAGCCACAGGCATACATGTGGCCCTCTCCCTCCGTCCCCCTTCCTCCCCACCCCAGCCCTCCAGGTTGCCATAGAGCATAGGCTTTGGGTTCCCCATGTCACACACCAAACTCCCGCTGGCTATCTATTTTACATATGCTAATGTATATGTTCCCAATGTTATTCTCTTACATCATCCCCCCTTCTTCTCCCAGTGTCCAAAAGTCTGTCCTTTACATCTGTGTCTCCTTTGCTGTTCTGCGCGTAGGATTGACAATACCATCTTTCTAGATTCCATACATATGCGTTAATGTACAATATTTGTCTTTCTCTGATGTCCTTCACTCTGTATAATAGGCTCTAGGTTCATCCATCTCATTAGAACTGACTCAAATGTGTTCCTTTTCACAGCTGAGTAATATTTATCCTTAATATTTTATGTTTGAAAATTCCAAAAAAAGCACAACAATGAGAGAAAAATCACCCCAATCCCATTATTTAAAAAACTTCTATGAGGACCAAAGTAAAATATGCACACATGCATCCATATCTACTGAATTCTTTGCACTAGCCACGTTATTTTCAGCAGCTTTCATCCCATTGTTTCTCTTTTGCCTTTTACTCTGATGAGTGTCCACACTCCCATCTTCTCTCTCCCTTCCCCGAGTCTTCTCTCTCTCCCCTATCCCAGAGATCTTATGGTTCCAGGGAAGGTGGGATAGCCAGCAGAAGGCACCTGTCCAACCGGTTCTCCCACAAATTGTAGAGCCAACTCACTCCTGGTGTGGGTGCTCACCTACACACACTGAATGTTCCTGGTCCACTTTAGGCTAGGACACCACATTCCCAAAGCTGGTACTGTACTGATGACCTAACATATCCGTGCTTTGATACATAACATTTACTAACTACCAAGAGTATCTAAGGGCTTCCCTGGTGGCACAGATGATGAAAAATCTGCCTGCAATGCAGAAGACCTGGGTTTGATCCCTGGGTTGAAGATACCATGGAGAAGAGAATGGCTACCCACACCAGTACTCTTGCTGGAAATCTCACGGTCAGAAGAGCCTGGCAGGCTACAGTCCCTGAGGTTGAAAAGAGTCAGACACAACTGAGCAACTAACACTTTTCAAAAGTATCTAAATAAGTCAAGCTCAGAGGGCAGTGGAGAATCTTGAATGTAAAAAGCTACAAATATGTCAATTGTTTGGGGAAGTAGCTGTCAAAATATATTATGTTCTCAATGGCAGAGTGGAATGAAGGTGGCCTTTTAAAAGATGTATGCAAAAAAGTGAGCTTAATCAATAAAGTTTCCTTCTATAACATTTTCTTAAATAGTGCCTTCATCTGCCTGTATTAAATGTAGTATATGATGAAATCTGATTCCGTACAAATCATATATAGGCTTCTATTAAAAACATCCCGTGTTCTAGGTGCTCAGTCACCTAAGTATAATCTGGGGATTTCAACTGTGTCACTGAGAAGCATGGAAAATAAACATCCTCTTGCTACTCCTCAAACCAGCATCCAGAATAATTATTTGCCCTCTCTCAAACACAAAAGAAGTCTGTCTTACCTAAACAAGTCAGTATGCCTTTATTATGCAAATTGCTGCCAGGTTGCAAGCATGCCAAGTTTGACATTTGGGAATTACTAATAACCTGTGCTATTATTGTAACAATAATAGTAATAGGTTGTCACAGCCATCTAAATTTTTGAGAACCAAGTCCTTGCCTTACTATCATAAAGATGACTTTCCCAGGACCTACTGGGAGTACCAGAGGACAGAAATGTAAGGAATGTACTGAGTTGGATGAACCAAAGGTTTCCATGGAAGTATATGTGTTCTCGGATCACAACTCAGTTC
>SJYC01058766.1:0-14394 GCA_006408675.1 Madoqua kirkii | reverse complement strand
GAGTTGGACTGTGAAGAAGGCTGAGCGCCAAAGAATTGATGCTTTTGAACTGTGGTGTTGGAGAAGACTCTTGAGAGTCCCTTGAGCTGCAAGGAGATCCAACCGGTCCATTCTAAAGGAGGTCAGATCTGGAATTTCTTTGGAAGGAATGATGCTAAAGCTGAAACTCCAGTACTTTGGCCACGTCATGCAAAGAGCTGACTCGTTGGAAAAGACTCTGATGCTGGGAAGGATTGGGGGCAGGAGGAGAAGGGGATGACAGTGGGTGAGATGGCTGGATGACATCACTGACTCAATGAAAGTGAGTTTTAGTGAACTCCGGGAGTTGGTGGTGGACAGGGAGGTCTGGCATGCTGTGATTCATGGGGTCGCAAAGAGTCGGACACGACTGAGTGACTGAACTGAACTGAATCCCCATTAAAACTGTGCTTTGAATCAGTTCATCCTCTGAACAATTTAGTGTCTGCCTCTCACCTACTTGCCTTCTCATCTAGTGCTTGAGACCACCTCTTCAATGTCGGATAGTCAAACAAAAAATAGTGAGGCATATGCAGAAAGAGGAAGGCCTGAAATGGCATGATTGAATCATGTGCACAGAAGAGCCAGTTTTCTGACATGGCTTTGGGAAAACTGTGAGTAATATGTTCAGGAGAACTAGAATTTATAAAAAGAAGCAAGTTGAAATTCTAGAAAAATTTCAGGAGAAAATGTTTAAGCCATTGATTAACTGAATAATATTTATCCACCACCTAATACAAGTGAGAAGGGGCCAAGAGAACAAAAGAGAACTAAAGTACCCTTACAGCACTCACATTCTGCTATATAGGAAGACAAAATAAGCAATAAATATAAGTGAGTAAATACTATATTCAAGTGTTAAAAGAATAATAGAGAAAACAGATACACATTTCAGGTGGGTAGGCAATGGTTGGAGTGAGTTGTTACAATTTAAATACAATTGATAAGCAGGCTTCATTTAGAAGGTGATGAAGTCTTGATGGGGATAAATCAGGCTGATATCTCTGAAGAAAACATTATGGGCAGAGAGAAGAACCAGCTGTAAGATCCTAAAATCAGAAATTAAGTGGTAAATTCAAGGAACAGCAGGGATGTTAGTGTGGATGGAGTAGAGCAAATTGGAGAGCAGTGGGAGGAGGGGACAGGGAGATGGGATTAAATTATAGTGAACTTTATTGACTTTTTCTCTGAGTGATAAGGGAAGACATCAGGAAGCTCTGAGCAGAAAGGAGTATAATCTAATGTACATCTTAAAAGGTTTCTTCAACAACAACAGAAACTGTAATGGACAACAGTGGAAGCAGGGAAAGCAGTTAAGAATTACTGCAGAAAACTGGAGAGAGATTAATATGGTTCAGCAGAATTGAAATCAGAATATATAGGGAGAAGTGTTTGAATTCTGTACATATTTTGAATGTGAAACCGATTGCTCTTCAGTTGCTCAGTTGTGTCTGACTCTTTGCAACCCCATGGACTGCAGCATGCGAGGCTTCCCTCTCCTTCACTATCTCCCTCAGTTTGCTGAAACTCATGTTCATTGAATCAGTGATACCATTCAACCTTCTCATCCTCTGTCATCCCCTTCTCCTCCTGCCTTCAATCTTTCCCTGCATCAGGGTCTTTTCTTATAAGTTGGCTCTTCGTTTTAGGTAGTCAAAATATTGGTGCTTCAGCTTCAGTATCAATCCTTCCAATGAATATTCAGAGTTGATTTCCTTTAGGATTGACTAGTTTGATCTCCTTGCAGTCTATAGAAATTGAATGTTGCATATGAGAAAGTAATTATTAATAGAACCCTCTTTTACTTTCAAAAATACTCTGTTTGGACAATGAATCATATGATCTCCTTAATTAAATCAGGGTGAAACTCTCTAGGTTATACTGCATTCTTATTTTAGGACACAGCTTGATTCTAAGTTGTACCTTATATAGGATCTAATCATCAATATTCATAAAGTGATTTGTCTTTCTTAATGCTTTAGAAAAGTTTAACCATCATAAAAATGAGTAATTCAATAAAGGTTTTGGAAAATTCAGACTTGAGTCTGTCTTGGTCTGATGGTCTTTGAAGAAGAAGCTTTCCTAGTTGGAGGCGGAGTGGTCATCTTTCTTGATTCTTTGTTTCATTTTAGTGATTTGGAAAGGATGTAGCATATTGTAGGGCTTCCCTGGTAGCTCAGTTTGTAAAGAATCCACCTGCAATGCAGAAGTTCCAGTTGGGATTTACCTTTTTAATTTTTCAGTAATATGTTCATACTTATATTTCTCAATATATCAACTCAGAGATGAAGTTTTATTGAAATTATACCTCTTAACTATCTCTCTCTACAGTTTCAGTTAGCTATGGGCTTTACTGGAGATTTTTTTTTAATTTTGTCCCAGCCCATTATAAAGGGATTTTCTTTCCAATCCTGTTGTGTATGCTCAGTTGCTCAGTCATGTCCAGCTCTTTGCAATCCCATGGACTATAGCCTGCCACGTTTCTCTGTCCATTGGACTTTCCAAGCAATAATATCAGAATGGGGTGCCATTTCCTCCTCCAGGGAATTTTCTTGACATAGGGATTGATCCCCATCCCTTGTATCTCTGCATTGGCAGACAGAGTCTTTACTGTAAACTGTGCCACTGGGGAAGCCCAATTATTTTACAGTTTTAAATAAAATACATAATAGTTTTATAACTATAATTACATATTTATTTAATATGGTATCTTGTTCACTGGATTAAGTGATTGCATTTTTGGTATAGTTATTCAATCAACAAATGTTCATTGAGGTCTTGCCATATGGTAAGCTGTATGTTGAGCAGTGGGGATATACAATGGGTTAACTGTGTGTCCCCTTCAAATTCATTAATTGAAGTCCTAACCCCCCAACTGAAAGTATTAAGAATTGGGACTTTGGGGAGGCATTTAGGGCATGGAAGTGGGGCCCTCATGAATGGGATTAGTACTCCCAGAGAATTATCTTATTTTCTTTCTGCCACATAAGGATACAGCAGGAATTCTGCAACCTGGAAGAGGGCCCTCACCAGAACTTTACCATGCTGGCACCCTGACTTCAGAAGTCCAGCCTCCAGAATGGTGAGATACAAATTTCTATTGCTATACAAATTTCATAGAGCACCAAGTCTATGATACTTTGTGGTAGCTGTCCAAAAACAGGATACAATGAAGAACATGAAGGTATATGGTTTCAGTCCTTACCATGAGAGAAAATAAGAAACAAGTGCAATCAATAAAGTAAACATAGTCTATGCAAATAAAATGATATGTGGTCAAAAATGAAGAAAATGAGACTATTTTAGATAAAATGATTAGAGAAGAAATTTTCAGAGAGGTGCTGCTGAAACTATAGGATAAGCAATAGCCCACCACTTAAAAGCCTGCCAATTCCTGGAAATAATATTCCAGGAAGAAAATCACATGTGTGGTGTTCCTGAGAATACAAAGAACTTGTCATGTTTAAGAAGCTGAAAAATTACCTGTTTGACTGAGGAGAGAGGGACCTCCGATGAAGTTGAGGATGGACATGCTTCCCTCGTCTTAAATTTCAGGTTTTTCTTGAATTCCAGAAAATGTTCATGTTCATGTTCTTGCCCATTCTCTCTATTATCTCCTTCAAGAAATCTAATCAGTCTTTTATTAGAATGTCACACTGAGTAGCTTAAATAGCATAAATAACAAGTAGTATAAATTCAGAATGCATGATGGGGCATGGTGAACTGCTTTCTTAGGTTTCCAAG
The DNA here is from genome assembly GCA_006408675.1 of Madoqua kirkii. Lineage (NCBI taxonomy): Eukaryota > Metazoa > Chordata > Mammalia > Artiodactyla > Bovidae > Madoqua > Madoqua kirkii. The sequence continues at coordinate 10,632 of SJYC01058766.1, read as the reverse complement.
GATAATTGATAGTGATTCCTAAGTCCTCTTTCAACAGTCAGAACTGATAGGGACTGTTTTCTGCATAAAATAGGAGCATAACATGATACCCTCTTTTCTAGCGGTATTTGTTGAAACTGTAAATATTGGATATTTAACAGTTTATGTCAAGAACTGCTAAGAATATAGTATTTTCACCCTATTTGCATGGGAGCACATGACATCATTTTGTGGACATTAACAGAATATATGAGATTTAATAGAGACAAAGGACATTGTTATGCGCAGCATAGAAGGCAGTATAAGCTTCCTGTTTGTGTCATTCCCCTTGGCCTTCCAAGTCACAAGGGGAGATGCAGTATGCAGAAAATTTTGTCTTATTGCTAAAGAAACTGAACTTCAGTAACTTGAATCCTTTATGATGGCTAGTAAGCAAACCTACTTGATGTTTTTTCTAGAAGGAGAAATTATTTTATTAAACACTAAGCAAACATGTACCCTGTTCCAGAGAGAGATATCTCAAATTTACAAGGCTATTTTTCTATACATACACCCTTGGAAAGATATTTTAAAACAAAAGGGCAGTTAGTGCACATACTTATTAGGCATGGAGAAATTCAGAGACTTAGAATTAGTAGTAGTCAAAGTCAAAGTCACTCAATCGTGTCCGACTCTTGCGACCCCATGGGCTGCAGCCTGCAAGGTTCCTGTGTCCATGGATTCTCCAGGCAAGAATACTGGAGTGGGTTGCCATTTCCCTCTCAACAATTAATTCCTACCAGAGACTTTGCTGTCTTACGAGGGAATGTGTAAAATACCGTATTTCTGTTTTGCATATCACCTCTGGAGCACTGTACACTTCTGAAAATTCTGAGTATACTTTTCTCTTGGCAGCTATACTAGCATTCTCTAAGGACTGTTATTTCATGCTTGCTTGTGATAAATACATTGCAAGGGAAGGAACAGCAGCAGAAAAACGGAGAGAGAAGACTTTGGAAGATGTTTCCATTATTCATGGCAGGGAAGGGGTTGAACTGAAAACACGAGGGGCCCAGGAGAAGGAAAGCAGGAGGAGACTTCCAGTTAGTCCCTCTGTGTACTCGTCCCTGGGGGATGTAGGACATGACCTGCCAGAAGCCTCTCCTCATCCACAACTTCCAAATGGTTCAGGCAGAAATTCATCTGTGACAACTCAAAATCAAGCGGCCCAGCAGCATTTTATTTCTAGATTCATTAATGAGGTTAAACAAGCACAAATCAATAGGAGGCAATGAAAATACTCTCTGCAGGAAAGAACGCATTTGTAAAGGACAGCAAAAATATACTTGCAAATTAGAAAGCAATTTGAGAAAGTACATAATCTATTCTCAACAAAGTAACAGAAGCATGGAATAAGAGGTACAATGGAAGAAGAATTTCCTATAGTCATGTGACTATGTAGACAAGTGATTTCTTTAATATGGTGGGAGTTTGTTACTTTTGAAAAAATAATTAAGTAATTAATTTTTTGCTGTGCTGAGTCTTTGTTGCTGTGTGCGGGTTTTCTCTAGTTGTAGCAGGTGGGGGTCTACTCTTTAGCTGCAGTGCATGAAATGATAGTGGTGGCTTCTCTTGTTGTGGAGCTAGGGGTTCAGTGCGTGCAGTTTACTTAGTTGTGGAACACGGGCTTAGTTGCCTCATGGCATGTGGAATCTTCCTACATCAGGAATCAAACCCATGTGCCCTGTATTGGCAGGCAGATTCTAAGCCACCGGATCCCTGGGGAAGTCTGGGTGTTTGTTACTTTTGCTTGTATGTTTTGCTTTTAGATTGAGGAAGGCTTTTTAATTTAAGCACTTGAAAATTGAGGGCTGACCATTTAACAAGGGGTATTGAAGTCAGAAATACCAGAACACACTTCCCCCCATCATCTGCACTTACTGCCTATGTAATTTTGGATAAGTCATTTGATTTAGTTTTTCTTTACTCACTCAACTATAAAATAAGAATTATAGTAACCACCATGCTAGTGCATGGGATTTTGTAAAGATCAATGAGATAATATGTGACTGAAAGCTTTCTCTATTGTAAGAAAAAATGCTGCCAGTCATTATTACCACTTCCATCATTATAATTAATTCCAAGATCAATCATCTTAATGACTATGAAAATTAAAAACTCAAAACTATAGTGATGAATCACCTCATATCGGTCAGAGTTTAACCAGAAAAAGCACACAAAATGACATTTTAAATGCATCATGAGAACTTTTCATTACATTGAAACTTTCCTAAGATTAAGGGAAATTTTTCCATATTTATTTTACTTAAAATTGCAGGACTTACGATTTTAAGATGATTAAGAAAGGAAAGACATTTTTAGTATTTCTACAACATTCTCTCAAAAATTATCCACATCCAACAGAGAATGATAAAGTTCAGTTCTGTTCAGTCGCTCAATTGTGTCTGACTCTTTGTGACCCCATGAATTGCAGCACACTAGGCCTCCCTGTCCATCACCATCTCTCGGAGTTCACTCAGATTCATGTCCATTGAGTCTGTGAGGCCATCCAGCCATCTCATCCTCGGTCGTCCCTTTCTCCTCCTGCCCCCAATCCCTCCCAGCATCAGAGTCTTTTCCAATGAGTCAGCTCTTTGCATGAGGTGGCCAAAGTACTGAAGTTTCAGCTTTAGCATCATTCCTTCCAAAGAACACCCAGGGTTGATCTCCTTCAGAATGGACTGGTTGGATCTCCTTGTAGTCCAAGGGACTCTCAAGAGTCTTCTCCAACACCACAGTTCAAAAGCATCAATTCTTCTGTGCTCAGCCTTCTTCACAGTCCAACTCTCACATCCATACATGACCACTGGAAAAACCATAGCCTTGACTAGACGGACCTTAGTTGGCACAACGGTCTAATATTCAGGGAAACAGAGGTAGGAGTTGAGCAGCTAGAGTTTGTCAAGCTGAGCAAATTGGACCTTGTCTCTCCCTGACATTTCAAGGAAGAGTTAATGGCAGAAGTAGAGAGGAACTAAGCTCTGTTGCCGTTGAAAGGTATATTGACCACATCTCTCATTCTTGAGGTCAAGACCTCCCTGAACAGAAAAGTTTCCTGGGTTTAAAAAGGAAGGGGACACCATCCCATAATATGTGCTGTCAATCTCCCAGAGACCATCCTGCTGCAAGCCACCTTGGCTAAAAGATGTGCATGCATATCAGGGAGGGCCCTAGGTCTAATCAGAGAGGGGAAAAGAAGCAAAATGACTGACCAGATGAAAACAAAGATCCAGAAACACTGTCCTTTGTAAATGATCCAACTCTCTCTTTAGCACACTTCTCATTAGTGAGGATACCCTCACTTCTCTGGGTGTGTGTGTCTGCCTTTCTTCTGTCTAAAATAAACTGCTTCTCTTCAGTGCTCTCCTACACATGTTGTGCTTCTAATAATAAACTCTACCTGTTTTACAGCCTTAGTCTTTCTTACAAAAAAATATATATTTTAAGAAGAAAAAGGCTCTCTTCTAGCCACTGGACACTAATGGACTAGTGGTTAATATTCCAGGTTTTCACCAAGGTGGCCCAGGTTTGATTCCTGATCAGGAAACTGAGATCTTTTTTCAAGCCACTGCTTATTGCTCTTATCCTGAGAACAAAACTGGGAGATGTTGGTAAATCTGAAAGATAATGTATGAAAATGGAAAGTATTTAAAGGGCTGATAAATGATTTAGGAGGGAAAAAAAGATTTAAATATAATGCTTATGGTGATGAGAAAGTCACATTGTAGCATTCTAGGACAAAAGTAGCATTTGGAAGAAAGGAAAGTGAAATTCTTCAGTGGTGTTGGACTCTTTGCAACCCCATGGACTGTAGCCTGCCAGGCTCCTCCATCCATGGGATTTTCCAGGCAAGAGTACTGGAGTGGATTGCCATTCCTTTCTCCAGGGGATATTCCCAATCCAGGGATCTAACCCAGGTCTCCTGTATTGCAGGAAGACTCTTTGCCTTCTGAGCCACTAGGGAAGTTCCCAGCAATTGGAGGTGCCAGGTAATGGAAGACTTGGGTATGGATAGACCTGGAGCCAAAAACAGGAAGACTGCTGATAAAGTTCTCATGTAGGATCCATGCTGCCAAGTGAGTTTTCTTTCCCTACCAGAGGTTTTCCAGAGGGAGGTCAGACCCAGAGGAGGTGAATTGGTGCCTCTATACTTAAGCAAAAGAATGAGGTGAAAATCTATATTCTGAAAGCTAAGATGCCCAGCATCAATTTTAATTTATGGAGATAGGGTGCTTTTCCTCCAATAGTTTGATAGGTTAAAAAAAATACAGTGAGAAGCAAATCTTAATGTGGGTTTTCCTTTAGAAAATTGCTTCCTTGTGCTAGAAAAAGTACTCAGGATTCTTTGTGTCCAGTTGATGCAGTAGTTGTTATGGTAATTACTCTGCATTGGATGACAGGCAGTGAGCACACAAATCTAGCTTTGGACAAATCCACCTGTTTGGTTTTTTTCTTCCTCAAATGAATGGCCAAATTTCTTAAGTAAATAAATACATTGTTTTTTAAATTAAAAACGCAAAATTCACAGATGAAATCTATTTTCAGTCCAAAATTCTTCAGCAGACAGAGTCTAAAAACCTTCAAGCAGGGAATATTTGGTGAAACTTGGTTTAAGTAAAAATACAGTGTTTATAACCTATCAAACTCAATTTTTATCAATATTCACCAGTGTCCAGGGACTTTTTAATGGCAGTGTTTGCCTCATCTACTCTGCAAATATTTAGTGAATACCTACCCTATATAAGGCATAACATTTGCATGTTCAGAGAAAATTGAGGCCAGGAGAAAGATATTCCTTTTTGCAATATTTAGACTATAGCTCCAGATGTCAAACAAATCTACTTAATATTGCTTTATTTAGATCAGTTCAACATTAAGATTTTCATACTGATACTACATCAGTGAATAGAGCTTTTTATTAATTTATTTGAAATGCTTTATTTGTTAAATGTTTAATGAGATTTCAAACAATTATACCAGCTGCATGGTATTTTTTTCAGTACATTGTTACTTTAACAAAGAAACACAATCTTTGTTCTTCTGTGTAAACTTCTGAGTTTCCATAAACCTCAAAATAAGAAAAATGGTTTACGGGCCAGATGTAAGAGTACTTCTTCTTCTTCTTCTTAATGGAATCTACAAATACTGCACTGGAGATGCCCTCATGGTGTGATGAGTCCTTAAGAACTTTCTTCAGTTTCATCTCTGACCTTTCCAGATTGTGATAAATTCTGATGGTTTATATTTTTTTATAAGGAGACATTTCCATCCTGAGAAAAAAAGAAAGAAGGAAGATAATTGATTCAAAGAGCAAATCTTTTGTCAAAATCTGGAAATGTGTTGTGGCATGGATAATTCAGAAAGACTGACATACTGCCGGAAAGTAGTTATAGCTTCCAAAGGCAGAACAAATGTCAAAAGATGCTGAGCCAAATGTTAAATTGTCAAAAGAATGGTTTTGCTCTATATATTTTAAACATGGAGGAAAAAAATGAGTTGACAATCACTGGTTGATAACATTATCTTAAACTATTAATTATTAGCTACAAAAGAGATAAGCGTTTCAGCAGTTGACGGCTAGGAAATTTATTATAGTTATGTAGGGGTATTGAAGGACATTGGCTATAGATGAATCAGAGTATTTTCAGATTCCAGTTTACTCTAAAAATGCCTTACACACGACACTTAATAAATCCTGGCAACTTCCTTCTCTTTCTTCTCACTTCCCAACACATAGGAAGAAGCTTTGTTAACGTTCTGTGGAAACTGAGCTTGCCTGAATCCAAAGAGTACTTGAATCATTTTCTAAGTTGGTGGTTCTCCTAAAGCGTGGCCCTTGGACCAGTACCAGTAATATCATCTAGGAACTTGTCAGAAGTTCCCAGAATCTCCTGGGAGTTCAGGCTGCACACCAGAGTTTAAAAATCAGAACACACGGAGATGGGGTCCAGAAATCATCCCCAGGTGATTCAGGGTTTGCTAGAGTTGAAAATTCCCATCTTGGTAACTTAAGAATGAGCAAAACTTGTGGGAGAGCACATTTAGTATTTCCATTTGGAACTCTGTCTCAGTCAGTGATCTTTGCGGCTCTCAGAAAATTCACTTCCATAGCCTAAAACTGTTCTAGAAGTAGTAGTGAAAGTCATTCAGTTATGTTCGACTCTTTGCTACCCCGTGGACTATCCAGTCCATGGAATTGTCCAGGCCAGAATATTCGAGTGGGTAGCCTTTCCCTTCTCCAGGGCATCTTCGCAACCAATGAACTACATTGATTAGATAATTGTCAGATACCTTTGAGTAAATTTTTCATAGAATTTATAGACTCAGTCATGAACAATAGGAAAGAGCTTACTTAAGTTAACTCCTTTCATTTATATAGGTGTCCCTTTGTGTAGCGGCTCCAAATATCTTTCACTTGCTTTACAGAGCCTTTCAGCTGAGCAAGGGAAATTGTCACGCTTTCTATCCATTCTTAGTGTGGAATGTAAATTGGAATTTGATTTAAAAACACTGTATACATTTCTAAAATCATCCTGTAAGTTGGAAAATCAGATGTAAAACTTACAGTTAAATATTTTTTATGAAGATACAACAGTGAAATTCAACAGTATATCTCAAAATATTCCCGACACAGCCAGTTGTTCCTCTATCACTGATGAAAAGATTTCTGGTTTGTTGTTATTGTTGTTGTTGTTGTTGTTGTTGTTTGGACATTAGTTGATGCATTTGGTTGGAAGCCATGTTGCATGAAAAATACAACATATTTAATGCAATTTAACATAGCAAGATGCTCAGATTCTAGGAGCATAAGAAAAGTGATGTTAACAAAGAAAATAGGATATTAACCTTTCAATCATGCTTGTTTCAGGGAATTATATTTATTGACTGATATAGTGGGAAGAATTTCTAACATGATTTAAGTTATTTTTCCTCTCTTTTCCATTTTAAACTGAGTATGTGTAGTTTAATTTAAATAAATTAACAGCCCATATGTTATAGGATTTTGGCCATCTTACTTGACTGTATGTTATATTTGAGTAAAATTTCCTATGAAGAATAGATTAAAAAATTAAAAAAGAAAAATTAAGATCCAAGAAAACTAGTATTAATCATAGTTTGAAACACATAAGTAGTTCAATGATTGGGACAACACAAAGGCCTCAATTTTCTCATTTATGTTCTTCTGCAAATGGATCCTGAGAACTGATTTGGAGGTGTGTGTGTGTGTGTGTGTGTGTGTGCTCGTGCACATGCGTGCATGCATGTGAAAGAGAGAGAGAGATAGAAAAGATTCTTCTCTGTGAAGAAATGTCTTAGTCTTGCATGGTGCATGAGCTCTGTTGTAGGAAATATGTAGTTTATTAGCAGTGATTGCAGTCAGAGTCAAGTCATCTACATATAACCTATTTTGTGTACTAAAGATAGGGAGCCATGAAGTTTCAACTAAATGATGTCTGTTGTATAACCTTGCATTAAAAAAAAAAAAGAAAACAAAAAGAAACTAATCATTTAGATAGTGTGAATTCATGACATAGATCTTTTTGGTATTCGTACATCTTTTTTTTAACAATTTGCTAAATATTTTCAACTGAATACTTGGTACTCCAAGTTCAGTTCAGTCATTCAGTCCTGTCCAACTCTTTGCAACCCCATGGACTGCAGCACGCTAGGCCTCTTTGTCCTTCACCAAAGCCTGGCACTTACTTAAACTCATGACCATTGAATTGGTGATGCCATCCAACCATCTCATCCTCGGTCGTCCCCTTCTTCTCCTGCCCTCAATCTTTCCCAACATCAGGATCTTTTCAAATGATCAGCTCTTCATATCAGGTGGCCAAAGTACTGGAGTTTCAGCTTCAACATCAGTCCTTCCAATGAACACCCAAGACTGATCATAAGGAGGGACTGGTTGGATCTCCTTGCAGTCCAAGGTACTCTCAAAAGTCTTCTCCAACACCACAGTTCAAAAGCATCAATTCTTCTGTGCTCAGTGTTCTTTATAGTCCAACTCTCAATCCATACATGTTACTGGAAAAGCCACAGCTTTGACTAGATAGACCTTTGTTGGCAAAGTAATGTCTCTTCTTTTTAATATGCTGTCTAGGTTGGTCATAGCTTTTCTTCCAAGGAACAAGCACCTTTTAATTTCATGGCTGCTATCACCATCTGCAGTGATTTTGGAGCCCAAGAAAATAAAAGAGTACTTGGTACTCTAGAGATCTTGAATTAAATAAATCAGATTTCAATTTAATATGTATCTGTTGAGCACCTATAAAATGACAGATAATGTACTAAGTTCTGGGATTAAAATGCTACAGGAGACAGAAATAGATTCCTAATGTCTTAGAGTTTGAATTCTAGCAGTTCAAGCAGATACTAAATCAACAATAACAAAATGTGTTATTTTTTAATTTAAATAAGAATCTGCAAAAACAAATTAATAAAAATTCTACTTTCCAGACACACAAGACTGAGAGGGGTATCCATTATACATGCTATCAATACATCCCAGTTTATGCCATTATAACACTTATCACATAATCTTCTGCTTTATTTGTATGTATCACTCTCACACTAGATTAAATGCCTTTGAAGACAGACTCAATTGTCCTAGTCATTCTTTGCTTTACGGATTTTTTTGTTTCCAGCTTTTATTGTAGTTATTGGTTAGATACTGAAAATATAATACTAATAAATATTTATGTACACAGGAGGAAATAAAGAAAAGAGACAAGCAATCTTTCATCTCTATATATCTACCCATGCAATTAATACTTGCATTCATCAAAAGTGCTTTTTGAGGGGACTTCCCTGGTAGTCCAGTGGCTAAGACTCCATGCTCCCAGTGCAGAGGGCCTAGGTTCAATTCCTGCACAGTGAACTAGATCCCATATGCCACAACTCAGAGTTTGCATGCTGCAACTAAAGATCCTGCATGATGTAACCAACATCAAAGGTTCTAACTGCAACATCTAGGACCGAGTGCAGTCAAATAAATTAATGAGTAATAAATTTTATTTTAAGTTTCTGAAGTGGGTCAAAAGAAAATACAAAACATAAAAAACTAATTAACTAAAACAACCCCCCAAATCAAAAGCAGAAGCAAACCAAAAAAGTGCTTCATTTGTTTTCTTGGCAATACAATATTTCTATGCTTTTGTTCTTGGGGTTCTACTCTCAAGGATACTAATTTGTTTTTATTTTAGTTGCTAAGTCATGTCTGATTCTCTTGTGACCCCGTGGACTTTAGCCCACTGAGCTCCTCTGTCCATGGGATTTCCCAGGCACTATCCGTATTTCCTTCTCCACGGGATCTTTCTGACCCAGAGATCAAACCCATGTCTCTTACACTAGCAGGCAGATTATTTACCACTGAACCATGGGGAAAGCAGGGCACTAATCAGCTTAATGTTAATGGAGACAGTAAAAATATCAGAAATGGAGGTCAGTGATCACATCTTTCAAGTAGTCATGTGTGGGTGTGAGATTTGGACCATAAAGAAGGCAGAGAGCCGAAGAGTTACTGCTTTCGAGCTGTGGTGCTGGAGAAGGCTCTTGCCTATCTCTTGAATAGCAAAGAGATCAAACCAGTCACTCCTAAAGAAAATCAACTCTGAATTCTCATTGGAAGGACTGGTGCTGAAGCTGAAACTCTGATACTTTGGTCACCTGGTGCAAAGAGCTGACTCACTGGAAAAGACCCTGATGCTGGGAAAGATTGAAGGCAGGAGAAGAGGGCAACAGAAGATGAGATGGTAGGATGGCATCACCAGTTCAGTGGACATGAACCTGGGCAAACTCTGGGTTATGTTGAGGGACAGGGAAGCCTGGTGTATTGCAGTCCATGGGGTCACAGAGTCAGACACGACTTGGCAACTGAACAACAATGACTATATCTTTGTAGACAAAGACAAAATGAAGACAGAGTTACAGTGTGAGAAGACACAAAAGGACTCTTCGTTTGTTTCAGTTTCTCCCTAACTATTTCACCCTGAATTTAGAGGACAGGAAGATTAAATCAGAGTGAGAAAGAAGAGGAGTAGGAGAAAAAATGAATTTAAAAAATATTTTTAAGGGAAAATGAAAACAAAAATTATTAACCAGTTAAGAGAAAAGGACTTGCCTTTTCTCTTAGATCGCTTAGATGGTAAAGAGACCCAGGTTCAATCCCCAAGTGAGGAAGATTCCCTGGAGAAGGAAATGGCAACCCATTCCAGCATTCTTGCCTGGAAAATCCCATGAACAGAGGAGCTTGGTGGGCTACAGTCCGTGGGGTTGCAAAGAGTTGGACATGACTGAGTGAGTTTTACATAAGAAAAAAGGAAAGCTTGAAGAAATGGTCTACAGAGTTCAGGGAGATGGTCAATAAAACCCAAGCTAGTAACTTAAAATAATTAATCAGGAAAACTTCAGAAATATGAAGATAGAAAAAAGCAGATGTTTCAAAAATTAAAAATTAGAGTATTCAATAAAGAGAAGTATTTTTTAAATTATGTTAAATCTTGAGACTGTTATAAACAAAGCACATACAAATGAAAATTTAGAAAACATGGATCAAAATGGCTAAATCAACTTAGTAGAAATACTAAATAAATCAGTTATGATTCAGTTGGT
>SJYC01058765.1:0-12549 GCA_006408675.1 Madoqua kirkii | reverse complement strand
CTATTTGTCATGAAGTGATGGGACTGGATGCCATGATCTTAGTTTTCTGAATGTTGAGCTTTAAGCCAATTTTTTCACTCTCCTCTTTCACCTTCATCGATAAGCTCTTTAGTTCTTCTTCACAACTTTTTAACTCTGAATTCAGAGGACAGGAAGATGAAATGGGCAAAAATGGGGAAAGATATGAAGGGAAAATCTGATTTCCTATCCTCCTCCCTTCCTCCCAAAAAAGTCTCAAGGAAAAATTTTCACATCTGATTCTCATAATATTGACAGAATTAAATGCTTAACTCATAAATTCTTGATAAGAATATGACATAACAAGAGCTCTTTATCCATTGCTAGTTTGGATAAACATTGTTATAGTTACTTTGGAGAACAATTTAGGAATTTTTAAAATGTGCATGCATTCAACAACCTATGGATCACCACACAGAAGTAGAAATGGGTGAATGAGACCCATATGTACTATCAAAGACAGCTCTCACAAACATTAATGAAAAGAAAGCTATATAGCTATATTTGTTTAGGAACACAAAATCATGTGGTGAAAACATAAGGAAATACAACTATCTAAGGGGGAGAAGATATAGTTACCTTGTGAAAAACTCTCATCATCGGACTCCCTACTCCCAATCTCATTTGTCTCCAAAAAATTCCAAACACAAATCTATCTTCCTGAAACTGTTCTCTCCTTCTTAAAAACCTTCCACAGTTTCCTTCTGACTTAAAGTAACATGAAAATCACTGGATTGTAGAGTTATTGTTGGCAGAGTTCCCTGTGTGTTCCCAGAGTTCTCTCTGTGCTCCCTGCCTCCATAACAGTCCCATACACACAGTGAATGCACCATGATAAAAAAGCTCTGAAATAATTGAGTTTCCTCAAATTATTCAGTTTATGAGTTTTTACAACAGTAAATCTCAGTTGATTTTTAAGAAAATAATACCAAATGTTTTGGAAGAAAATTAAGGTTATATCTTAAATTTAGAAAAATTAGATACAGAACATGAAGGAAGGCTAATGTATGATTAAATTCCATATCTTACATGAATATGTGGTTTAAAACAATGTGTCCTACCAATAGTGTACTAAAAAACAGGTCAGAATTGCCACAGGCAAGTAAATAGAATGAAATAATATTTGAATAGCTATAACAGAAGATATACATTAATTATAGCATCAATATAAAATATTGTCTCCTGGAAAGAACACTTGATGAAATTGGAATAAAAGTATTTTTTTTTCCTTTCAGTAGTATGAAGTAACTTGTACCCCATTAATGGATTACCAAACTGTAAATAATTTTTTTCTGAAGCAAGACAGACTTGTGGAAAAGTGACCTTGGTCTTCCAGATGCGTGGGGATTCCATGACCAATGCCAGAAGTATCTAGACTGGGTCTGCTCCTTTCAAATGATTTTGCAATTCAGAATCATTTTCTGTGGCAGTGATATGTTCATTTGCCTAAGAGAGGCATAAATAATGTAGAGGAGATGTTTCCTGGTTGCTAGGATGACATGGTTGTGTCCATAGTAATAGTCATAGTGGGCAAAACACAAAACTTTTAATTTTTAAATTAACTCAATTTCGTTTTTGACTTAAAGTCCTTATTCTGCTAGACCTTCAGAAAGTTCTCTCTGGGGATGTCAGTTCTTGGGTGTTTTTCCTTCACCTTATAATAGTGCCAGAAGTTTAGCATTTTAACACTTTGCCCTAGGAGGATAGGGGGAGGAATATGCAAAATAGCTATTAATAGACCAGTTATGGCTGAGATATCTTGTCGTCTTTATCCATCGTCTTTCAGCTCCCAGAAGCATGGACATGAAACATCTGCCATGTTGCTTATGGTCTGGTCAAGCTAGATAAATAAAGCAGATTTGCCTCTTTTGAGTCTGAAGATACTGTGCCAGCTGAACTTCCAGGAAAGGAAGAAGGTCCTCTCAGCTGCCCAGATCCACAGACTTGTTTTTCTGTCTTGTCCAAACATTGCAGATTCTCATTCTGTTTAACCACTCACTCCGTTGCCTGAATAGCCTTCTTATTATCTCCTCCTGAGCATTCTCACATTCTTCTACAAGGTTAGTTGTGAGGAAATTAGAATCCTAATGACTTGCAAGCTATTTCTGCTTTCTTCTCTGCATACCTCTCCCCTGAGATAATGAACCCACAGAATCCTGTCTTCTTGAATGAAAGGAAATGTGGCAAAGAAGACAGAGAATTCTGTCTTTTTGAATGAAAGGAAATGTGGCAAAGAACAGGTTAAAATAATATCAGTTCTGGAAATAAACCATAAGAAATTATTAAAATAAAAAAAACAAATAGAGCATGAGACCAACATGAATTTACTTTCCAGTTTCAGTGATATGAACAACTTGCCATACAGTCATAGTTCTAAAAAATTATTGCATATTAAAATCACCCAGGGAGCTCTGGGGGGAAAAATGTTATTGCCAGACATGGACTAATTAAGTCAGTATATCTCAGAAATGAAGCCCAGAAAATAAGAATACTTAAAAGTGCTATGGGTGATTCTAACACACACACAGACATGAGAACTATGGCCTTTGACTGTGGTTCCAGAATAGCAGCTCTTCATCATCCAGGAGCTTTTTAGTAATGCAGAGTCTGAGCGCTGCTGTAGCTGCCATCCGCAGTGATTTTAGAGCACAAGAAGAGGAAATCTGTCACTGCTTCCACCTTCTCGCCTCCTATTTGCTGGATCATAGGGTAGCTCTAGCTTGAGTTTTTCAGGAAACTCTATACTGTTCTCCATAGTGGTTGTAGGAGGGTTCCCTTTCACTACATGCTCTCCAGCGTTTATTGTATGTAGACTGTTGTGTTAGCCATTCTGACTGGTATGCAGTGATATCTCTTTGTAGCTTTGATTTGCATTTCTCTAATAATTAATGAAGTTGAGCATCTTTTCATGTGCCTCTTTCCTATATGTATGTTGTCTTTGAAAAATACCTATTTAGATATTCAGCCCATTTTCTGATTTTTTTTTTTGTACTGAGTGACATGAGGTGTTTGTAAATTTTGGAGATTAATCTGTTGATGATGCATCAAAACTGTGGAAAAAATTTTCAGTTTAATTAGTTTTCACCTGTTTATTTTTGTATTTATTTTCTTGCTCTGGGAGATGGATTTAAAAATATTTTGCTGTGATTTCTGACAAAGAGTGTTCTGCCTAGGTTTTCTCTAAGAGGGTTATAGTATCCAGTCTTACATTTAGGTTTTTAATCCATTCTGAGTTTATTATTGTGTATGGTGTTAAAGAATGTTCCAATTTTATCTTATTTTTTACATGTTGCTGTCCAGTTTTCTCAGCACCATTTATTGAAGACACTGTCTATTCTCTATTATATATATTCTCATCTCTTTGGCATAAATTAATTGACCATAGGTGCATGGGTTTATCCTTGGGCTTTCTATCCTATTTCATTAATCTACATTTCTATTTTTGTGCCAGTACCATAGAGACATTACTTGCCAACAAAGGTCTGTCTAGTCGAAGCTATGGTTTTTGCATTAGTCATGCATGGATGTGAGAGTTGGACTGTGAAGAAAGCTGAGCGCCAAAGAATTGATGATTTTGAACTGTAGTGTTGGAAAAGATTCTTGAGAGTCCCGTGGACTGCAAGGAGATCCAACCAGTCCATCCTAAAGGAGATCGGTCCTGGGTGTTCATTGGAAGGACTGATGCTGAAGCTGAAAGTCCAATACTTTGGCCACCTGATGCGAAGGGCTGATTCATTTGAAAAGACCCTGATGCTGGGAAAGATTGAAGGCAGGAGGACAAGGGGATGACAGAGGATGAGATGATTACATAACATCACAGACTCAGTGGACATGTATTTGAACAAACACCAAGAGATAGTGGAGGACAGAGGAGCCAGGTGTGCTGCAGTCTTTGGGATTGCAAAGAGCTGGGAATGACTTTGTAACTGAATAACGACAGAGACAAGGATAGTCTCAAGTCAGGGCTCCTCCAGTCCCATTTTTCTTTCTTAATTTTTTTTTTTGATTATTCAAAATCTTTTGTATTCCTATAAAAGTTTTAAACTTTTTTTTGTTATTGTTGTTCTAATTCCATGAAAAATGCCATTGTAATTTGATAGGGAATATATTGAATCTGTAGATTGTCTTAGGCAGTTTAATCATAATTACATAACATCACAGACTCAGTGGACATGTATTTGAACAAACACCAAGAGATAGTGGAGGACAGAGGAGCCAGGTGTGCTGCAGTCTTTGGGATTGAAAGAGCTGGGAATGACTTTGTAACTGAATAACGACAGAGACAAGGATAGTCTCAAGTCAGGGCTCCTCCAGTCCCATTTTTCTTTCTTAATTTTTTTTTTTGATTATTCAAAATCTTTTGTATTCCTATAAAAGTTTTAAACTTTTTTTTGTTATTGTTGTTCTAATTCCATGAAAAATGCCATTGTAATTTGATAGGGAATATATTGAATCTGTAGATTGTCTTAGGCAGTTTAATCATTTAGACAATACTTATTCTTCAAATCCAGTATCATGGTAAATTTTTCCATCTGTTTGTATCATGTTTTGATCTTTCATCAGTGTCTTATAGTTTTTAGTGTACATGTCTTTTGCCTCCTTAGGTAGGTTTATTTCTAGGTATTTTATCCTTTTTGATGTAATGGTAGATGAGATTGTTGTTTAATTTCTCTTTCTTATGCTTAGCTATTAGTGTACAAAAATGTAACAGATTTCTGTGTTTTAATTTTGTATCCTGCAATCTTACCAAATTCATTGATGAGCTCTACTAGTTTTCTGATAGCATCTTTAGGATTTTCCATGTATAGTATGATGTTATCTGCAAACAGTGACAGTTTTACTTCTTCTCCAATTTGTATTCCTCTTATTTCTTTTTCTTTTCTGATTTCTGTGGCTAGGACTTCCAATATCATGTTGAATAAAATTGGCAAGAGTGGACATCCTTTTTCTTGCCCCTGATCTTAGAGGAAATGCTTTCAGCTTTAAGTTTGTCATATATGGTCTTTATTATGCTGAGGTATATTTTCCATATGTCCACTTTCTGGAGAGTTTTATTATAAATGGGTATTGTATTTTATCAGAAGGTTTTTTTTTTTTTTGCACTGAAATGATCATATGGTTTTTATTCTTCAATTTGCTGATGTGGTATAGTACACTGATTGATTTGGTGATATTTAAAAGTCCTTGCACCCTTGGGATAAATCCCACTTGATTATAGCATATGATCCTTTTAATATGTTATAATTCTGTGTGCTAGTATTTTGTGAGATTTTTCTATGTTCATCGGTGATATTGGCTTATAATTTTTCTTTGTAGTATCCTTTCTAAATTAGATATCAGAGTGATCATAACCTAACAGAATAAACTTGAGAGTGTTTCTTACTCTGAATTGTTTTGGAAGAGATTCAGAGGGATAGGTGTTAAGTCTTCTTTAAATGTTTGACAGGATTCACCTGTACAGCCATCTGGTCCTGAACTTTAGTTTGTTGGGAGTTTTTAAATCATGATTTAAATTTTATTACTTATACTTATTTGCTCATACTTTCTATTTCTTCCTGGTTCAGTCTAGGGAGATTAGACCTAAGAATTTGCCCCTTTCTTCTAGGTTGTCCATTATATTGGTATATAGTTGCTTGTTGTAGTTTCATAAGTTGATTGTAGCTTCTCCTTTTAAATTTCTAATTTTATTGACTTGGTCTCTCCCCTCCCCCACTTTTTTTTTTTCTTGCTCTTTCAGCAGAAATGCTGTAGACCAGAAAGGAGAAGTAGGATATATTTAAAGTAATGAAAGGAAAAAAGCTAAACTAAAATTACTTTACCCAGCAAGGATCTCATTCAAACTTGATGGAGAAATCAAAGTCTTACCAACAAGCAAAAGTTAAAAGAATTTAGCAACACCAAACCAACTTTACAACAAATGCTATAGGACTTCTCTAGTCAGGAAACACAAAAAGAGGAAAAGATATACAAAACCAAACACAAAACAATTAAGAAAATGCCACTAGGAACATAGATATCAATGATTACTTTAGATGTGAACTGATCAAATGGTCCAACCAAAACACACGGTTTGGTTGAAAGGATACAAAACCATGATCCATGTGTATGCTGTCTACAGGAGATCCACTTTACACCTTGGAACACATACATACTAAAAATGAGAGAATGGAAAATGATATTCTGTGCATATGAAAGTCTAAAGAAAGTCAGAATAGCAGTTTTCATATGAGACAAAATAGACTTCAAAATAAAGACTATTATAAGAGATAAGGAAAGACATTACATATGATCAAGAGATCAATCCAAGCAGAAGACAGAAAAATCAAAATATTTATGCATCCAGCATAGCACTACCTCAATACCTAAGGCAAATATAAATATACATAAAAGAGGAAATCGATAGTAATGCAATAATATTGGGGGACTTCAACACCCCAGTTACACCAGTGGACAGGTCATCCACACATTAACATTAATAAGGACATGCAAGCCTTAATTGATGCATTATACCAGATGGATATCTATAAGACAGTCCATCCAAAAGCACCAGAATACAGTTTTTTGTTTTTTTTTTTAAAGTGAACACAGAACATTCTCCAGGAGAATGGGTCACAAATCAAGCCTCCATAAATTAAGAAAATTGAAATTGTGTCAATTGTATTTTCTGACAATAATGCAATGAGACTAGACATTAACTACAGGAAGAAGAAACTGGAGAAAAATCTATAAACACATGGAAGTGAAAAATGCACTGCTGAATAACCTAGTGATCACTGAAGAAATCAAAGAGGAAATTAAAAAAAAAAAACACTTAAAAAATGACAATAAAAGCACAACATAGGTGATGAAGCAAAAGTGAGTCTGGTTAAAGTTACATCAATTTGTTTATCTTCTCAAACAATGAGCTTTTAGTTTCATTGATTTTTGCCATTGTTTGCTTCATCTATTTCACCTATTTCTGCTCTGATCTTTATGATTTCTTTCTTTCTACTAACTTTGTGTTTTGATTGTCCTTTCACTAGTCACTTCTGCATAAGGTTAAGTTCTTTATTTTTAGGTTGTTTATGTTTATTTAGGTTGATGATTTTTCTTGTATCCTGAGGTAAGGCCGTATTGCTATAAACTCCTCTCTTAGAGCTCCTTTTGCTGTATTCCATAGGTTTTAGATTGTTGTGCTTGCATTATCATTTGTCTCTAGGAATGTTTCTGATATCCTCTTGATTTCTTCTGTGATTCATTAGTTGCTTAGTAGCATATTGAGAGAAGAAAATGGCACCCCACTCCAGTACTCTTGCCTGGAGAATCCCAGGGATGGAGAAGCCTGGTGGGCTGCAGTCCATGGGGTCGCTAAGAGTTGGACACGACTGAGGGACTTCACTTTGACTTTTCACTTTCATGCGTTGGAGAAGGAAATGGCAACACACTCCAGTATTCTTGCCTAGAGAATCCCAGGGATGCTGCAGCCTGGTGGGTTGCCGTCTATGGGGTCACACAAGGTCGGACATGACTGACAAAATTTAGTAGTAGCAGCAGCATCCTTGGACAGGGAAGGGTGGTGTGCTGACCATGGGATCACAAAAGGGTCTGACACAACTTGGCAACTGAACAACAACAAATGCTTGGGAAAAAAATGCTTGATATGATTTCAGCTTTCTTAAATATACTGAGGCTTGTTTTGTGGTCTGTGTTTCCTTACTGATGTCTTACCTGGATGATCTGTCCATTGATGAAAGTGGATCATTAAATTTCCCTGCCATTATTGTGTTATTATGAATTTCTCCTTTTTGCATTTGCCTTATATGTTGAGATGCTCCAATGCTGAGTGCACATATATTAAACAGTTTTTGTGTCTTCTTCTTGGATTGATTTTTATCACTGTGTGATGTCCCTCTTTGTGTCTTTAATATGATATATTTTAAAGTCTATTGTGTCTGATATGAGTATTACTACTTTAGTTTTCTTTTGATTTCCATTTCCATGGAATGCCTTTTTCCATCCCCTCACTTTCAGGCTGTATGTGCCATGCACCTGAAATAGTCTTTTGCAAATGGCATTTTTATGGGTCTTGTTTTGTAGCCATTCAGCCAGTCTGTTTCTTTTGTTTTGAGTACGTTATCCCTTTATCGTTAAGATGATTATCAGTATGTATGTTCTTAAAGCTATTTTGTTAATTGATTTGACTTGTTTTTGTAGGTCCTTTTCTTCCCTTCTTCTTTTGTTTTCTTCTCTTGTGATTTGATAACTATCCTTAGTGTTGTTCTTGAATTCTTTTTCCTTTTTTTTGTGTGTTTATCTATTGTAGACTCTAGGTCTACAATCCTTTGAGAGTTTTCTATAGCAGTCTATATATAGACAATATTGTTTAAATTGCTGGTCTTTTAACTTCAAATTAATTCCCAATATTCTCATTTGTGCTCTCCTAACAATTGGTGGTTTTAATGTCTTATTTGTGTGTGGATGATTTCCTGACTTTATTGCATGTTTGCCTTTACCAGAGAGCTTTTCCATTAATAATTTTCTTGTTTCAAGTGAGTTAGTGAAGTTGCTCAGTCGTATCCAACTCTTTGCGACCTCATGGACCGTAGCCTTCTCAGTCCATGGGATTTTCGAGACAAGAGTACTGGAAAGGGTTGTCATTTCCTGTTTCTAGTTGTGGTCTTTTCCATCTAGAAAAGATCCTTTAGCATTTATTTATTTATTTTGCAAAGCTGCTCTAGTGGTGCTGAATTCTCTTCTGCATATCTGTAAAGCTTTTATTTCCTCCATTGAATCTGAATGAAAACCTTCTTGGTTAGAGTATTCTTGGTTGTGGTTTCTTCTCTTTCATCACTTTAAACATATGATGCCACTCCCTTCTGGCCTACAGAGTTTCTGCTGTGAAATCAGATGATAACTTTATGGGAGTTCCCTTGTATGTTATTTGTTGCTTTTAATGCTTTTTCTTTGTCTCTATTTTTTTGTCAGTTTGATTACTATCTGTCTTAGCATATTCCTCCTCAACTTTATCCTGCGTAGGATTCCCTGTATTTCCTGAACTTGGATGACTTTTTCCTTTCTCATGTTATGGGAGTTTTCAGCTATTATTTCTTCAAGTATTTCCTCTGTCTCTCTTCTTCTGAGACTCATATAATGTGGATATTCATGTGTTTAGTATTGTCCAAGAGATCTGTTAGATTGCCTTCATTTCTTTTCACTCTTTTTTCTCTATACTATTTCATGGTAGTGATTTCTATCATTCTATCTCCTAGATCATTCATCCATTCTTCTGCCTCAGTTATTGTTATTGATTCACTCTAGTACATTTTTTTTTCATTTCAGTTGCTGCATTGTTCATCTCTGTTCTTCAGTTCTTCTAGTTCTTTGTTAAGTATTTCTTGTATCTATTTGATGTGTGTCTCCATTCCTTCTGAAATCTTGGATCATCTTTATATCCTTATTCTGAATTCTTTTTCAGATAGATTCCCTATCTCTACTTCACTTAGTTTTTCTTCTAGGGTTTTATCTTGTCCCTTCTTCTGGGCATAGTTCTCTACCATCTCATTTTTTCCAACTTTCTGTGGTTATGCTTTCCATTCTGCTGGCTACAGGACTCTGGTTCTTATTTCTGCTGTCTGCCCCCTGGTGGATTAGGATGTCTGAGAGGCTTGTTCAGGTTTCCTCCTGGTTCAGACTGGTTCTTGCTCACTTGTGGGTGGAGCTGAGTCTTGTTCCTCTGTTGGGCAGGAACAAACCATGGTGCACGTTTAGAGCTTTCTGGACTTAGGAAGACAGCCTGCCTGCTAAGTGCGACTGTAATCCTGCTCTGTTGGTTTTTTGGCCTGAGGTGTTAAAGCTGTGGAGCCTACAATCCGTTAGGTGGGACCAGGTATTGGTAAGAAATTTGGGGCCTCCTTGAGGACTTACCCCTGAGCACTCCCCAGAACTGCCACCCCCATTGTCTTCGTCTCTGTAGTGAGCCACAGCTGACATGCCCTCCCCCACCCCACACACAACACACCAAAGACCCTCCAACTAGGTCTAGCCCAGTATCTTATGTAGGCACCACATTTTTTCCCCCTGGGTCCTGGTGTTCTTGAGACCTAGTATGCACCTTCCGAGATGGAGTTTCTTTTTCCACTAGTCCTATAGAATTACTGTGTTCAAACCTGTTCAAACCCTCTTAGCCTTCACAGCCAGACTCTTTGCGGGCTCCTGCTGCTGCTGCTGCTGCTCCAGACTGAGGAGTCTTATGTGGGGTTCAGAACTTTCATTGCTTTGGGAGAACTATTGTGGTATAATAATTTTCAGTTTGTGGGTCACCCATTGGCATGCATGAGATTTGATTTTACCATGATTGTGCCCCTCCTACCAACTTATTGTGGCTTCTCCTTTCTCTTTGAATGCATGGTGTCAGTTTTGGTAGATTTTGTCCTTTTTGTTCATAGTGGTTCAGCAGCTATTTCTGAGTTTATGTTTCTACAAGAAGAGGTGAGCCCACATCCTTCTGCTCTGTCATATTGTGTCCATCTCAAAATTAAGAATATTGATCATTGAGTAATGTAACAGAGATCAATATCAGAGATAAGGCTATAACTTTTCTTGTGATTGATTTAGAGCCATACATTAGTTTGTGATCAAAATGATAAAGAACATGATTGACATAATCTTGCATGGTTAGAGATATTTCATGGCACAAAAGTATTTCAGAGTTAGATAAACTTTAAGGATTTTTTAAATGCCATGTTCTTCCACACAGAGTTTTCATGTTGTAAATCTAATGTTCTTCCATTGTCTAACAGGATTTCTAGGAATAGGCAATGTTAACATCTGCAGCATCTAGTGTTCAGATAAAATGATTTGAATATCTCAACTGTTACTTAGCAGTTATGAATTCTGTCTCACAGTAATGTCTCCTATGTTTACTAGTGCTCTACAGGATAAGTTACTCAGTATTCATGATCTCATCTAAGCTTCAGTATATTAGTTAATAAATACTGGAACTGAGGCTATAAGACTCTAGTGATTCATGTTGCTTAAGACCTAGTAACTGGTAAGACTCAACTTCTGAATACAATTATAGACTTTTATGCCCCTCAAGATACAAAAGTATCTTTGGATTCAGCTAATTTCATTTGATTTTCATATATTGCTTCATTTTTATGAAATTAAAACAAATCTTAAGTAAGGCATTCTTAGGCTATTCAGCTCATATAAAATACAGATATTTAGTAGAGCCCTACCTAATGAAGAGAGTAAAAACAAATAATCTTTCATTACATAAAGAGTTCTAAACAAGGCCGTTTTATTTTGTTTTGCTTTTAAAATGGTGGGAGGTTTAAGAGGGGAAGGGTTTTCCAGGAAAGGGAAAGGAAGCAGATAAAATAGGCAAAATGATTTATATCTTAGAAATGTCTTAAAATTGATATGGAGACCTGAATACAAGCATATGGAAAGAAGGCCTGAGGATACTTCAAACTAAGTATCAAATAGTGAAATTAATACTATAGAATAGTACCACTACAGTGTAATTGACAATTGGACACAACAGAGTTTTCCCCAAAGTAGTACACATTTCCATAAAAGCTACCTTTTCCAGACAAAAAAATTCAGGTCTATATGTACTTGAGAGCAAAGAAAAAAAAATGCATTTTCATGTTGGGAAGTCATTTGAATACCACTTGCTAAACTGCTTCATATGAATTATTAACCTTAAGGCACAGCTTTGAGCTTTTTCCACATGGAATATTGCATGGTAGATCTTTTCTTTGGGTCACTCACTTTAATTATATATATTATTTCTTTTTAAATTCACTCTTTGACAACTTTATATATTACTTGATTATTAAGCTAGCAGAGAGCATGTAATAGAAAGATATTATGTTCTATATCATGTGTTAATTTCTACTGTGCATCCAGGGTAAATTTAAATCCTTCAAACCTGAGGAATCTTCTTGGTTCTGTGTTACACTGGCACTTTCATAAGAATATCAAACCTCTAGGTTTTCAGAAAGCAGGTATGTCAGAAGATAATATGCTGTCCAAAAGTGCCTTAAATCACCCATCAGCTTGGCTTTTTAAAATGTGCTGTACATTCCCACACCAGGATGCTTTATGATCTCAGACAGCAACTTTAATATTTAAAACATTACTTTTACTCTAGGAAGTCAAATCTATTGCAATGTGTTACTTCTTTCTGCAGTGTTTCAAACTGTGTATGAGTAGGGGACTAAATTTTCAGTTTGATTTATTATCTTGTGAGTCAAATGCTTTTAATTTTTTTCTATAAAATAAAGGTTTACTTGTTTCAATTTCACAAATAATTCATGAGGGCTCATGAATATGCATATCCTATCTTATGTAGCATAACATTATTAATCAGCTTTTTCCTTAGATGAGCCTAATAGATTTAATAAAATGGGATTTGGAATGAATAATGGATTATAAACAAAAAGACTCACAGAAAATAACTTTCATCTTTCTTGACTGTTTCAGAAAACACATTCCAGTTGTCAAAAATAAGGTCAATTCTCTAATTTTAAGCATGCTATATTA
>SJYC01058764.1:0-25504 GCA_006408675.1 Madoqua kirkii | reverse complement strand
CTCTGGGAGTTGGTGATGGACAGGGAGGCCTGGCGTGCTGTGATTCATGGGTTTGCAAAGAGTCGGACATGACTGAGCGACTGAACTGAACTGAACTGAATTTTGTGTTGAGGGGTTGCTGTACGGAACAGAAGTAAAACTCCAGTTGACTCAGGAACTTGGATACCATTTTAACAAAAAAGTGATAAATTGTGAAATAGTAACTAGTCAAAGGAAAAGGAATTTGTGAGAAGGTAAATATATGGGTGAAGTATTGGTAGATAAGGATTGTTTGGTAAGGTTTGTTATGCCAACTCATGTCAGTGCCATCTCCAGAGATGAGTCATCACTGGTGATTAAGAGTATTCACCTCTTCCTCATATGTGAAAAGGAAACACCTTTACAAATGGAAATGCTTTTAGGCAGAAAGAGAGAGGGCAAAAAGATCCTCCTGTGTCTGTGCTGTGATTAATCATGTCCAGCTCTTTGAGACTGCATGGACTGTAGCTCACCAGGCTCCTCTGTCCATGGAGAATTCCAGAATTCACCAGGCAAGAATACTGGAGTCAGTTGCCATGCTCTCCCCTCCAGGGGATCTTCCTGACCTAGGTATCATACCCACATCCAAGCGAAGTCTTCTGAATTGCAGGCAGATCTTTAGCACTGAGCCACTGAAGAAGCCCCATCCCATTGTCTATTGTTTCTTAATTGCCTTCAGCTCAAATTACTCCTCTATTAAAGTGCCATATTTTGGGATCACATATTCCAATCCCCTTTTCCACTGTAAATTTTCTTATTAAGTTTCATTTCTTAAATTGCTATGTCCTCAACACTAAACTGTAAGCTCTATGAAGGCAGGGACCTTATCTGTACTTCTAGTTTAATAGTTATTTGTTGAATGAACTGACTTGGATCTGTCTCTGCTCAAGTATTCCCCCATGTATGTCTCATCTCAAGTAATGTATAAAGTAATATTGCTGTTAGCTGGGGCCTCCCTGGTAGCTCAGCAGTAAATAATTCACCTGCCAATGAAGGAGATGTGGGTTTGATCTCCAGATCAGGAAGATCCCCTGGAGAAGGAAATGGCAACTCAGTCCAGTATTCTTGCCTGGGAAATCCCATGGACAGAGATGCCTCGCTGGCTACAGTTCATGGGATCACAAACAGACACGATTGAGTGACTAAAAAACAACAAAATCAACTGGATAGGTTTTTCCTTCTATCTCTAACTTAAAGAGGCAAAAATATGTGGAAAAAATATTTGCAAAATAAAATGACATTGAAAAAGCCATTTCTAAAGAGAAGCTGGTATGTGCCTACTGAAGGGATCAGAATATGCCACTCCAAAATCTGCCTCTTTGGCATATGCATTATTTTGGGTCAATTGAGAACCAGTAGACAAAGGGAAAGTTCTTTATCTCACCCTCTCTGCCTGAATGGACAGAGATGCCTCGCTGGCTACAGTTCATGGGATCACAAACAGACACGATTGAGTGACTAAAAAACAACAAAATCAACTGGATAGGTTTTTCCTTCTATCTCTAACTTAAAGAGGCAAAAATATGTGGAAAAAATATTTGCAAAATAAAATGACATTGAAAAAGCCATTTCTAAAGAGAAGCTGGTATGTGCCTACTGAAGGGATCAGAATATGCCACTCCAAAATCTGCCTCTTTGGCATATGCATTATTTTGGGTCAATTGAGAACCAGTAGACAAAGGGAAAGTTCTTTATCTCACCCTCTCTGCCTGAAAATAGAGTGTAAATTTTCCCTTTTGTAAAGGAAATTTACATTTATAGAGGAAATTTCCATTCATAAAGCAGTCTCCCAACAGGAAGAGAGCTACTTCTCAGAAGACAACTCAATATCTCTTATCTGCATACAAGACAACCCTTATTTACCACACTTCCTCCCCTCTCCTTCCTATAATTTATCTCCCCTGCCCAGAAACCCAAAATTCCTGTCCCATTGTTTATCCTAAGATGGTATAATAGCCTCAATCACCTGGCCACTTACTTAAGCTTTTTCTTTGTGAATTCTCATGTGTACACACAAAATTAAAATTATTTTTTCTCCTATTAATATTTTATCAATTTGATTCACAGGCCCCAGGAGGGTAGGAGGGAAAGATTTTTCTTGCCCTATACTATCATGAAATATTTTTTGCAAGAAATGTTTGAGGTTAAATTAAAAAAACTCAGTTTGTCCCTTTGAATTTACATAGTGGGAGATAACCTTCCTTCTCAGTCCACTACTAGTGGATATTTCATTATCAGAAATGAAAAAGACAATTTTTAAATCAAGATCCCTATTGAAACAGGAAGGAAGAGGGCAGGGCACAACCCTTAAAGAATGTCATAGCTGTTGTGGCTATGACGTAAAGATGACATCCCAAGATGCAGAAGATTTGACTTCCAGTAGACCTTGAACCTCATTATAGGCTCATTGTAATGTATTAATATATGCTAAATGACACACCCACCGGCACCATGACAGTTCCAAGGCTGACCATAGAAGGCTAAACAGTGGGCAATGGCCCAATTTCTGGAAATCCCTGCCCATCTTCAAAGTAGTTTGTGTAATCATTAGCCTGTCATTAGTGTATCAAATCACCCAGTCCATAAAAGCTAACCAAGCCTTATTTAAGGGCCACTCTTTTTTTTTCTTTTTAGTGTTTTCTTATTTATTTATTTTAATTGGATCTAATTACTTTACAGTATTTTGGTGTTTTTTTGCCATACATTCACATGAATCGGCCAGGGGTGTACCTGTGTTCCCAATCCTGAACGCCCCTCCTTCCTCCCTCCCCATCCCATCCCTCAGGGTCATCCCAGTGCACCAGCCGTGAGCACCCTGTCTCATGCATTGAACCTGGACTGGCAATCTGTTTCACATATGATAATATACGTGATTCAACAGGAGGAGAAGAGGGCAACAGAGGATGAGATGGTTGAATGGCATCACTGACTCAATGGGCATGAGTTTAAGCAAACTCTGGGAGTTGGTGATGGACAGGCAGCCTTGCAAAGAGGTTGCAAAGAGTCGGAATGTGACTGAACAACAATAACAAGGTGATTATAAGTCATAGAGTACCTTGGAGATACTTAAATTTAATACCGTCCATTGTTTTACTTTTATTATTATGCCCTCACAATGCTGCTGATATTCTGCCCTTGATTTTTAAAGCTAAATTTGATAAATTTTAAAATTAACCTTTAGTAGAAGGAAAATTAGAAATTGGATTTATCTCTTTTATAGTACACTAGACACCCAGTAGCTAAGTATGCATTATGTGACATTTTATTATCCTGTTATTATACATATCAATCTATGGTTTGCTTGATACTTTACATTGAAGAATTCATAATCTGTTAGAATGGACACAGTTTTTTTTTTTTCATTTTCTAAATGAGGAAATTATGTCTTCATAGAGTTGAAATTCCTAGGATTATTCAGTCAGTGCCATCATCTAACTGTGATCCTCCTACACTGCATTCTTTCCACGTTCCATTATTTCCATATGAATCTCTATGACAATTTAATAGCGCAGTTCCGTAAATTATTGAAAATTGCTAAGCATAGTCTTCAAGTTATAAGACTGGGAAAAATTACAGAATGGCTTACCTCACCTTAATCACTTTTTCTGGTATAAATATTTATTTATCTAGTCATTTAATAAACCTTTGCTACCACTTTACATTTTGAATGTAAGTGGAATAGTAATGAGAGAAAAATAAAATGGAGACAGAAAATGTGTGTGTTAGTGAGGGAAGCATAATAAGTTTATACCTTCTAATGACTTTATGCTCCACAATAAGTAGATTCAAAACCAAGGCCTTGAAAAAAAAAAAAAAAAACAACAAAACAAAACAGGTGGGGCGGGGCGAGGGCCTTATGTTCCCAGGTAATAGATAATGGAAATGCTTCACATTATAATAGAATAGAGAGCTGCACATGAGACAGCAGAGAACTGTAATCTGTGATAGAAAGGAAACAAATCATTAAATGTGTAAGATCAGCCCAACATTTCTAAAACAGGCACACCTTGAGGATTCTACAGGTTCAGTTCCAGACAATCTCAATACAGCAAACATCACAATAAAATACGTTGTACATTTTTTCCCCCAATGCATAGAAAGGTTATGTTCAAACTACACATGTAGAAACAATATGTCTGCTAAGTGTGCAATAGTATTATCTCTCTCTCTAATTAATATATATATATATATATAATATCTATATATATATCTTTGTATCTTCAGGCTCTACCGTTAATTCTAGTTTTCTTGTTATCTCTACTGTATCTGTAGTTATGATGTTGCTGAAGTCTTGAACCACTAAAATCCATCCATGAGGATTGGAATCAACTTCCCCCAAATGTCTGTTAATATTTTGACTTCTTCCCATAGTCACTAATATTTTTAATAGAATCTAGAATGGTGAATCCTGTCCAAAGGCTTTCACAGATCTTTTGTCTGCTTTACCCAGATCTCTCATCAGAACTACTATTTGTAATCACTATGGCCTTCAGAGGGAAATAGATGGGGAAACAGTGTCAGACTTTATTTTGGGGGGGCTCCTAAATCACTGCAGATGGTGATTGCAGCCATGAAATTAAAAGATGTTTACTCCTTGGAAGAAAAGTTATGACCAACCTATATAGCATATTCAAAAGGAGAGACATTACTTTGCTGACTAAGGTCTGTCTAGTCAAGGCTATGGTTTTTCCAGTAGTCATGTATGGATGTGATAGTTGGACTGTGAAGAAGGCTGAGTGCCAAAGAATTGATGCTTTTGAACTGTGGTGTTGGAAGAGACTCTTTGAGAGTCCCTTGGACTGCAAGGAGATGCAACCAGTCCATTCTGAAGGAGATCAGCCCTGAGATTTCTTTGGAAGGAATGATGCTGAAGCTGAAACTCCAGTACTTTGGCCACCTCATGTGAAGGGTTGACTCATTGGAAAAGACCTTGATGCTGGGCGGGACTGGGGGCATGAGGAGAAGGGGACGACAGAGGATAAGATGGCTGGATGGCATCACGGACTTGATGGATGTGAATCTGAGTGAACCCCGGGAGTTGGTGATGAACAGGGAGGCCTGCGTGCTGCGATTCATGGGGTGGCAAAAAGTTGGACATGACTGAGCGACTGAACTGATGGCCTTCAGAAATATTTTTCTTAGGTCATTAGAACTGAAAGTCAAAATGTCCTTGATCCATAAGTTGCAGAATGGATGTTCTGTTAGCAAGCATGAAAGCAACATTAATCCCATTGTACATCTCTATCAGAGCTCTTGGTGACAAAGTGCCTTGTCAATGAGCAGTGATATTTGAGAGTATTTTTTTTTTTGAGAGTTCAGTTCAGTTCAGTCGCTCAGTCGTGTCCGACTCCTTCTGATCCCATGAATCGCAGCACGCCAGGCCTCCCTGTTCATCACCAACTCCCAGAGTTCACTCAGATTCACATCCCTCGAGTCAGTGATGCCATCCAGCCATCTCATCCTCTGCCGTCCCCTTCTCCTCCTGTCCCCAATCCCTCCCAGCATCAAGGTCTTTCCCAATGAGTCAACCCTTCACATGAGGTGGCCAAAGTACTGGAGTTTCAGCTTCAACATCATTCCCTCCAGAGAAATCCCAGGACTGATCTCCTTTGGAATGGACTGGTTGGATCTCCTTGCAGTCCAAGGGACTCTCAAGAGTCCTCTCCAACATCACAGTTCAAAAGCATCAATTCTTCAACACTCAGCCTTCTTCACAGTTCAACTCTTCTGAGAATTAGGTCTCAACAATTGGCTTAAAATGTTCAGTGGACCACATTGTAAACAAATGTGCTCTTATTGAGACTTTGTTGCTCCATTTACAGAGCACAGGCAGAGGAAATTTAGTATAACTCTTTAGGGTCCTAGATTTTCAGAATAGTAAATCAGCAATGGCTTCAACTTAAACTCACCTGCTGCATTAGACCTAACAATTAGTTTTCCCTTGTGGCTCAGACAATAAGGCATCTGCCTACAATGTGGAAGACCCGGGTTCGATCCCTGGATCGGGAAGTTTCCTTGGGGAAGCAAATGGCAGTCCACTCCAGTATTCATGCCTGGAAAATCCCATGGACAGAGAAACCCAGTAGGCTACAGTCCATGGGGTTGCTAAGAGTTGGACATGAGTGAGCGATTTCACTTCACTTCACTTTGTAACAATGAAGACAGGTTTTGACTTCTCCTCTTCAACTATGATTGTCCTAGATGACATCTTCTTCCAATAGAAGGTTGTTTCATCTACACAGAAATCTTTTTTTCAGTGTAGCCACCTTCACTAAGGATCTTAGTGAGATCTTCTGGATAACTTGCTGCAGCTTCTGCAGCAGAACTGGTTGCTTCACCTAACACTTTTATGATATTGAGAGGGTTTTCTTTCCTTAAAGCTCATGAATCAAACCTTGAACGACTCCAAACTTTCCTTCTGTAGCTTCCTCACCTCTCTCAGTCTTCACAGAATTGAAGAGAGTTAGAGCCTTTCTCTGGATTAGGCTTTGGCTTAAGGGGATGTTATCTCTGGTTTTATCTACTGTCCTTTAAAAGCTTTTCCTTTGCATTCACAACTCGGCTAACTGGTGCAGGAAGCTTATTTTCAGCCTATCTGGGATTTTAACATGCTTCCCTCACTAATCATGATTTCTAGCTTTTGATCTAAAATGAGATATGTGACTCTTACTTGAAACTCAGAGGTCCTTGTGGTGTTATTAATTGCCTGATTTCAATACTGCATCTTATGAAATAAGGTCTGAGGAAAGGGGAGGAAATGGGAATGGTTGGTTGGTGGAGCAGTCAGAACACACATAACATTTATTGATTAAACTTGCTTTCATGTGAATTATGTTGCCCCCAAATAATTAAAATAGTAACATCAGAGATCACTGATCACAGATATGTTAACAAATAAAATGATAAAGGAAAATGTTTGCATTACTGTGAGACTTTCCAAGATGTGACGCAGTGACATAAACTGAAGAAATGTTTTTAGAAAGTGGAACTGATGAACTTGTTTGTTGGGTTGTTGCAAACCTTCAACTTGTAAAATATACAATAGCTGCAAAGTGCAGTAAACGAAAGGCAACAAAATGAGATGTGTCCGTAGAAGCACTTTCTACTTTGAAGCAGCAAAAAGTGGAATGCCTGTGAAACATTACAGTTTTACTGAGTTGAGGACACAAATAAGAGGGTTTTGGGGTATCTCCAGGGGCTAGAAACCAGAAGGAAGACTAACACAGCAAGCAGCTGAGCATGGAAACAGTACCAGTCTTTAGCTGAAAACAAAGTTGAATATGAATGGGGCAAGATTCTGAGCGTTTATATGAGGTCAGACAAAAAATACAGGGAATGAATAACTTCTAATAGATTGTAGCCTGAAAATTCCCAGAGATTAAGCAAGGCTGGGAGATAGGTAAGTACTCACCAGTCAGAGGGCCTTTATTGACTAGTTAGGGAATTTAGTAGATTAGTTCAGTTCAGTTTAGTTTAGTGGTTCAGTCATGTCAGACTCTTTGTGACCCATGAATTGCAGCACACCAGGCCTCGCTGTTCATCACCATCTCCCGGAATTCACTCAAACTCATGTCCACTAAGTTGGTGAGCCATCCAGCCATCTCATCATCTGTCATTTCCTTATCCTCCTGCCCCCAATCCTTCCCAGTATCAGAGTCTTTTCCAGTGAGTCAACTCTTCTCATGAGGTGGCCAAAGTACTGGAGTTTCAGCTTTAGCAATATTCCTTCTAAAGAACACCCAGGGCTGATCTCCTTTAGAATGGACTGGTTGGATCTCCTTGCAGTCCAAGGAACTCTCAAAAGTCTTCTCCAACACCAATTGATGCTTCAAAAGCATCAATTCTTTGACACTCAGCTTTCTTCACAGTCCAACTCTCACATCCATACATGACTACTGTAAAAATCATAGCCTTGACTAGACGGACCCTTGTTGACAAAGTAATGTCTCTGCTTTTCAATATGCTATCTAGGTTGGTCATAACTTTTCTTCCAAGGAGTAAACATCTTTTAATTTCATGGCTGCAATCACCATCTGCAGTAATTTTGGAGCCTCAAAAAATAAAGTCTGACACTGTTTCCCCATCTATTTGCCACGAAGTGATGGGACCAGATGCCATATCTTAGTTTTCTGAATGTTGAGCTTTAAGCCAACTTTTCACTCTTCTCTTTTACTTTCATCAAGAGGCTTTTTAGTTCCTCTTCACTTTCTGCCATAAGGGTGGTGTCATCTGCATATCTGAGGTTACTGATATTTCTCCCAGCAATCTTGATTCCAGCTTGTGTTTCTTCCAGCCCAGTGTTTCTCATGATGTATTCTGCCTAAAAGTTAAATAAGCAGGGTGACAATATACAGCCTTGACATACGTCTATTGTTCCTTGTCCAGTTCTAACTGTTGCTTCCTGACCTGCATGTAGCTTTCTCAAGAGGCAGGTCAGGTGGTCTGGTATTCTCATCTCTTTCAGAATTTTCCACAGTTTATTGTGATCCACACAGTCAAAGGCTTTGGTATAGCCTAAAAAGATATTTTTCTGGAACTCTTTTGCTTTTTTGATGATCCAGCAGAAGTTGGCAATTTGATCTCTGATTCCTCTGCCGTTTCTAAAACCAGCTTGAACATCTGGAAGTTCACGGTTCAAGTATTGCTGAAGCCTGGCTGGGAGAATTTTGAGCATTACTTTACTAGCGTGTGAGATGAGTGCAATTGTGCAGTAGTGTGAACACTCTTTGGTGTTGCCTTTCTTTGGGACTGGAATGAAAACTGACCATTTCCAGTCTTGTGTCCACTGCTAAGTTTTGCAAATTTGCTGGTATATTGAGTACAGCACTTTCACAGCATCATCTTTCAGGATTTGAAATAACTCAGCTGGAATTCCATCACCTCCACCAGCTTTGTTCATAGTGATGTTTTCTAAGGCCCACTTGACTTCACATTCCAGAATGTCTGGCTCTAAGTGAGTGATCATACCATCGTGATCATCTTGGTCATGAAGAGCTTTTTTGTACAGTTCTGAACCTACTTCTGTTAGGTTCATACCATTTCTGTCCTTTATTGAGCCCATCCTTGCATGAAATGCTCCCTTGGTATCTCTAATTTTATTGAAGAGATCTCTAGTCTTTCCAATTCTGTTGTTTTCCTCTATTTCTTTACACTGATCACTGAGGAAGGTTTTCTTATGTCTCCTTGCTATTCTTTGGAACTCTGTAGTCAAATCGGTATATCTTTCCTTTTCTCCTTTGCTTTTCACTTCTCTTCTTTTCACAGCTGTTTGTAAGGCCTCACCAGACAGCCATTTTGCCTTTTTGCATTTCTTTTCCATGGAGATGGTCTTGATCCCTGTCTCCTGTACAATGTCATGAACCTCATTCCATAGTTCATCAGGCACTCTATCTATCAGATCTCTTCCCTTAAATCTATTTCTTGCTTCCACTGTATATTCATAAGGGATTTGATTTAGGTCATACCTGAATGGTCTAGTGGTTTTCCCTACTTTCTTCAATTTAAGTCTGAATTTGGCAATAAGGAGCCACAGTTAGCTCCTGCTCCAAGTCTATGCCCCAGCCAGTTACACTGAAGAAGCTGAACGGTTCTATGAAAACCTACAACACGTTTAAAACTAACACCCAAAAAAGATATCTTTTTCATTATAGGGGACTGGAATGCAAAAGTAGGAAGTCAAGAAACACCTGGAGTAACAGGCAAATTTGGCCTTGGAATACAGAAAGAAGCAGGGCAAAAACTAATAAAGTTTTGTCAAGAGAACATCCTCTTCCAACAACACAAGAAAAGTCTTTACACATGGACATCACCAGAGGGTCAACACTGAAATCAGATTGATTATATTCTTTGCAGGCAAAGATGGAGAAGCTCTATACAGTCAATAGATTAGTTATTGCAGGAGAAGTATCGATAGAAATCCAAACTGAAGAAGATAGTATAAAATATTTAAAATAAATTAACACAGCTTCAGTGAACTGGGATGTTAGTAAGTTGTATAATTAGAGCTGTATGCCTGCATGCTAAGTCACTTCAATTGTGTCCTACTCTTTCCTACCTTATCGACCATGACTCACCTGGTCTACCCTATAGACCAGGCTCCTCTGTCCATGGGATTCTCCAGGCAAGAATACTGGAGTGGGTTGCCATGCCCTCCTCCATGGACTCTCCTGACCTACCGTTTAAACAGGGTCTCTTATATCTCTTTCATTGGCAGATGAGTTCTTTACTGCTAGCACCACCTCAGGAGCCCAATTAGAACTACACAAGGAAGCAAAGTATGCCACAAAATATATTTAAGTGTATAAAAACTAGAAATTTTCCCAATTTAACAAAAAGTTAAACCCACATATCAAATAAATTTAACCAAACCCAAGAGGGAAATAAAATGAAAACCATACCAATAGGTAATCTAATTAACTTGCTAACAACCAATGGCAGAAATAAAATCTTATAAGAGATTGGAAGAATTCACATTACAATGATCAGCATTATTACTGATTATCTAAAGATGTGTATAAGAGACAGCCCCAATCCCTCCCAGCATCAAGGTCTTTCCCAATGAGTCAACCCTTCACATGAGGTGGCCAAAGTACTGGAGTTTCAGCTTCAACATCATTCCCTCCAGAGAAATCCCAGGACTGATCTCCTTTGGAATGGACTGGTTGGATCTCCTTGCAGTCCAAGGGACTCTCAAGAGTCAAAACCCAAGAGGGAAATAAAATGAAAACCATACCAATAGGTAATCTAATTAACTTGCTAACAACCAATGGCAGAAATAAAATCTTATAAGAGATTGGAAGAATTCACATTACAATGATCAGCATTATTACTGATTATCTAAACAAAACAAAACAAAACACAATGAATTGACATCTTTAGTGTCAAAAGGGGGAGGGGACAGAATTCTATATCAAATTAATACAAAATACATTGTCAGAAAAACATAACTTGAGATGATTCTTTTGCAGATTTGCACATATTAATTACAATTCCTTTAAAAAATTTTGTTGGAGTATAGTTAATTTTAAATTTTCTGTTTCAGGTGTATAGCAAAGTGATTCAGTTATACATATACATACACTCATTCTTTTTTAGATTATTTTCTCTCATATAGATGGTCACAGAATACTAAATAGAGTTTCCTGTACTGTAGAGCCAGTCCTTGTTGGTTATCTGTCTAATATATGGTAGTGTGTGTATGTTCATCCCAAGCTCCTGATTTATTCTCCCTGCCAACATTTCCGCTTTCATTACTGTAAGTTTGTTTTCAATATGTGTAAGTCTGTTTCTCGTTCATAAACAAGTTAATTTGTATCATTTCTAAAAATTAGATTCCACATATGAGTAACATCATATTTGACTTTCTCTTGTCTGACATACTTCACTTCATATTGATAATCTCTAGATATACTCATGTTGTTGCAAATGGCATTATTTCATTCTTCATTTCATTATGGCTGAAACGAAATTTTGAATATGCACCACATCATCTTAATCCATTGAACTGTCAATGAAGATGATTGCTTCATATTCATCTTAGACTGCTTCCATATCTTGGCTTTAAAAGATGCTTAAAAAAACATGCTTGCTCCTTGGAAGGAAAGCTATGACCAACCTAAATAGCATATTAAAAGGCAGAGACACTAATTTGCCAACAAAGGTCCATCTAGTCAAAGCTATGGTTTTTTCCAGTAGTCATATATGGATGTGAGAGTTGGACTATAAAGAAAGCTGAGCAATGAACAATTGATGTTTTTGAACAGTGGAACTAGAGAAGACTCTTGAGAGTCCCTTGGACTGCAACGAGATCCAACCAGTCCATCCTAAAGGAAATCAGTCCTGAATATTCATTGGGAAAACTGATGCTGAAGCTGAAAGTCCAATACATTGGCCACCTCATTTTTTATGGTATCCTTTGCTGTGCAGAAAAATTTAAGATTAATTAGATCTTGTTAAGATCTTTTTTAAATTTTATTTTCATGACTCTAGGAGGTGGGTCAAAGATGATATTGCTGCAATTTATGTCTAAGAGTGGTATGCCAATGTTTTCCTCTAAGAATTTTATAGTTTCTGCCCTATGTTTAGGTCTTAAGTACATTTTAAGTTTGTTTTTGTGTATGGTGTTAGGGAATGTTCTAATTTCATTTGTTTTACTTGTAGCTGTTCAGTTTTCCCAACTTTGCTGTGCAGAAAAATTTAAGATTAATTAGATCTTGTTAAGATCTTTTTTAAATTTTATTTTCATGACTCTAGGAGGTGGGTCAAAGATGATATTGCTGCAATTTATGTCTAAGAGTGGTATGCCAATGTTTTCCTCTAAGAATTTTATAGTTTCTGCCCTATGTTTAGGTCTTAAGTACATTTTAAGTTTGTTTTTGTGTATGGTGTTAGGGAATGTTCTAATTTCATTTGTTTTACTTGTAGCTGTTCAGTTTTCCCAGCACCACTCATTGAAGAGACTATCTTCTCTCCATTATATATTTTTGCCTCCTTTGTCATACCTTAATTGACCATAGTTATTTCTGGGCTTTCTTACCTTGTTCCACTGATACATATTTCTAGCCTTGCACCAACACAATACTGTTTGGAAAATTAAAACAGTGATTTTAAAGCTCTAATTAACAAAAGTCCAGGACCAAATGGCTTTACAGGCAAATTCTACTAAGAATTTAGAGAAAAGTTAACACCTATCCTTCTGAATCTCTTCCAAAAGAACTGCAGAGGAAGGAACATTCACTCCCAGGTTCTTTCTATGAGGCCATAATCACCTTGATATCAAAATCCAAGAAACCATAAAGAAAGATTACAGATCAATATCACTGATGAACATAGAAAAATCCTTAACAAAATACTAGCAAACAGAATTCAACAACACAGTAAAAGGATCAGACATTATGATCAAGTGGAATTTATCCCAAGGATGTAAGGGGTTTTCAATATCCCCAAATCAATTAGTGCTATAGACCACATCAACAAATTGAAGAATAAAAATGATATGGTCATCTCAGTGCTGCATCTGCATGCATCTCAGCATGCAGAAAAAGCTTTTGATAAAATTAAACACAGATTTATAATTAAAAAATTAAAATACTCTCCAGAAAGTAATAATGACCATATATGACAAACCCACAGCAAACATCATTGTCAACAGTGAAAATGTGAAAGTGTTTCCTCTAAGATCAGGAACAAAACAAGGGTGCCTACTCTCACCATTATTATTCAGCATAGTTTTGCAAGCCCCAGCAGTGACAGTCAGAGAAGGAAAAGGAATAAGAGGAATCCAGATAGGAAAAGATGACATAATACTGTCCCTGTTTGCAGATAGCATGATATTGTACATAGAAACCCTAAATGTGTTCCCAGAAAACTACTAGATCTCATCAATGATTTTGGTAAGGTTGCAGAATACAAAGTTGATACACAAAAATCTTTTGTATTTTTTACAGTAATGATGAAAAATCAGAAATAAAAATTAAGGAATCAGTTTCACTTACTGTCACATCAAAAAGAATAAAATACCTGGGATTATACCTGTGTAAGGAAACAAAAGACCATAACATGCTCAAGAAAGAAATCAAAGATGACACAAACAGATGGAAAGATGTACCATGATCTTGGATTGGAAGAATCAATGTTTCAAAATGACTATACTTCTCAAGGCAATGTACAGACACAATGCAATCCCCATTAAATTACCAATGGCATTTTCATAGAAATAGAACAAAAGATTTTACAACTTTCAAGGAAATACAAAAGACAATGAATAGACAAGGTGATCCTGAGAAAGAAAAACAGAGCTGGAGGAATTAGGTTGCATGACTTCAGACTATACCATAAAGTTATAGTCATCAAAATAGTATGTCTCAAAGATAGAAATATTTATTACATTTCTTATTTACTATGTTTTATGATGCTTTGGCATCCTGGGCTTTACAGATCCAAGGAGAGATTACATCTCCTGCAGTTAGCTAATTCCTAGAGATAGAAAATATCTCACCTGTAGCACACCTTTGATGTGCAAACCCACCAATAACTTGTTCTTATCAGGCAGCAGCAGTCTAGAATGCTATGCCCTGTCCTTAATTACCTAGGCCCATGTACTGAACAACTAGGGACCACTCCTATAGTCCAGACCACACCAACATTATTCAAACTATCCAATCCTAAACCTGCTCAGGTTTGTACTATGCTTCTTCCATTCCTTCTTTCAAAAAATATAAAACAGGCCTTTGCCCACACGTAATCTCACTCACTCTGCCCTCTAACTACCTCTGGTGCTACATGCCCCTGTGCAGCCGAGTGATCCTTCCTCAAAGGAACCGAACCTCCGACAGCGGAGTCACTTCCTGCTCTGTTGTCCTCACCACAGCCCAGACAAGCATAAAATCATGGGCACAGTTTAAAGTATTATAAGAAATTCTAAGGTAATCCCATTAAGCTGAGGAAAATGTTACCAGAAAAGAAGAAAATAATCAGAAGTAGATGTGAGATTTCAATGCAACACTTTAACAGAAAAAGTGGAAAATTAGTAAATATATAGAAGATTCAAATAACCCAATCATTTATACAACACTGCATGCAATAATATCATAATTCATTCTTTTCAAATACACAGGAAGCATTCACAAAGAATGATCACATTGAGAGATTTAAATCTCAGGAAATTTTATAGTTTTATTGCTTATATTAGAATAGGAAGAGGCAAAAAAAAAAAAAAAGAAAAAGAAAATGATATGGGTATTATTCTGCTTCTGGGAAGATAGAATAAACCTTCTTTTTCCTATACTTCCCACTAGGAATAACTAAAAGCTCTGGACATTATATATAGAATAAAAAAATATATATAATCTTAATAGGTGAGGAGAAAACAGATCAGCTGAGAATTAAGTGCTCAAATAACAGCATCATGTTCTCTGGGTTTCTTTTTGCCTCATATGTCTCAGAGTTGATGCTGAAGAAGACAGCAAATCAAACTGTCAAAAAGCACAGAAAGAAAAAAAATCTCCAAGAGGAGGCTGCTCTTTCTAGCCAAAGGACCAGAAAGTAACAACCTAACCAAACAGAAATCTTTAGACAATAACCACTCTACTCATGCCAAGTATCATAGGAAAAAAAAAAAAAAAATCTGTGGTCAAATACCCATCCACGACAGCAAAGGCAGAATGAATGGGGAGTCTAGATAGACTTCTACCCCTGAAAGACTTTATGGAAGTCCCTAGCCCACCACTCCTGCAGGCATTGTGTCAGAAGAGGCCAAGGAGGAAGCCGGAATTTTCATTCCTCATGCCTTGATTGAAGGTCAGTGAAGGCCAGGTGAGGAACGGGCACCTCAGCAGTAGCAAATTCCCTTTACCTTCCTTTTGGAGTGACATTGGAGGAGGGCAAGTGGAGACTCAGGGCTTTACCACTGTCTGGTTGGAATAAGATCTCATCCACAGGAGTGTCAGAGGAAGCAACATGAAAAGCTGAGACTCATCCCCACACAGCAGTAACAAGGAGTGGCCAAACCTCAGGTGTCAGTAGAGTCCAAATAGTAAACCTGAACTTCTCTTGAAATCAGCCAGAGAAAAGTCTTACCCAGAGAAAGTAATTCAAATGACAGTGGGTTTTTCATTATTAACCAGGGAGGCCAGAAGGAAGTAACACAATATACCTTTCAAGTGATAAAAGAACTGTCAATTTAGAGTTTATATAAAACAAAAATATCCTTCAGGAATGAAAGAGAAACTAAAACATCTTTAAATGAAAGTAACCTAAGAGAATTTATCAGCAGACCTACCCTAGAAGAATGCGTAAAGGGGGTTCTCTAAACAGAAAAGAAATGATAAAAGAAGGAATATCAAAGCATTAGAGTGGAATAAAGAACACTAAAGGCTCTGTGTTTATCCAAAGAATAACAATGGGCTACCATGAACAACTCTAACATCTTCAGATAAAAATTCAACAATTCTAGATGTAGACTAATTCCTCAAAAAATAAAAATGATCACAATTTATCCAATATGAAATAGAATATTTAAATACCCCTATGACTATCTTGGAAATTGAATTCCCTATTTAAAAACACACAAAAGAAAATAATAAACCCAGATACTGCATTTTATGAAACCTTAAAGAAGAATTAGCATTGATTTACCCATCTTTTCCAGAAAATAGAAGAGCGAACACTTCGTAATTCATTTTGTGAGGTTAGTGTTACCATGATTCCAAAGTTACAGGAAAACAATATAGAGAAAGAAAATTAGAACAAATATCCCTCATGAGCACAGAGGCATACCCATAGCAAAATATTAGTAAATATAATGCAGTAACATATAAAAGGAACTATATAACCAAATGAAATTTATTCTAGGCATGCAAATTTGGCTCAATACTAAAAAACAATCAATATAATTTACCAATTATAAAAGAGACGATAGAAGAAAAACCGTATGATTATAATCAATTGATGCAGAGACAGCACTTGAGAAAACTGAAAATATTCATAATTAAGTTTCTTGAAAAATTAGATATGGAAACATCCTCAATTTGATAAAGAACTAAAAATGCTTATAGTTAACATATTTAATCATGAATACTCAATGATATTTTTTCCAAAGACTAGTGAGAAGGCAAGGATGTTCTCTCTCACCACTTTGATTCAGCACAGTGCTGGAAGTTCTAGCCAATGAAATAAAGTAAGAAATGGAAAGACATTCAAGTTGATAGGTAAAGATGAAATAAAACTGTCCTTATTTGCGTATAATGATTGTCTATGGAGAAGATTCTAAGGAATCAACTACAACTGGGAAAAACAAACAAACAAGAATTAATAAATGGATTTAGCAGATGGCAGAATACAAGATAGACATACAAAAATCAACTATATAAATAGTATACCACATATTTTAAAATATAGTATTGCTTACAACTACAAAATAAGAAATATTTATATGTTTATCTAACAAAAACATGTTCAAGGCCTTATGCTGAAAACTCTATGATGCTCATAAAATAAATCAAAAAAGTTCAGAATAATAGAGGAGATATACCAGGGTCAAGGATTGGAAGATTCAGCATAGTAAAATGTCAATTCTCCTCAAATTTATAAACAGTTTTAATGAAATATGTATCAAAATCCTAGAAAGTTTTTTTTTTGTAGATATCAATAAAATATGTGTAAAGTCTATACACTAAAAGCCACAAAACATTGATGACAAGAAACAAAAAAGTCTTAAATAAGTGGAAAGACATGCCATAGTCATGGTTTGGAAGGCTCAATCTTTTGTACATATTAATTTTCCCCAACCTGATGTATAGATTCAACATAACCCTACTTTGCAATTCTATCCTTGGCATGATCAGAGAGCATTAATGGTAATAGTGGGTATCAATATCTTATTTGTACTCCTTTAAGAAATGTTTGTATTTCATCATAAAATATGATGTTTGCTGTAGATTTTAGTAAAACCGTTTATCATGTTAAGACTTCTCCCTTTATTCCAAGTTTGTTAAGAGTTCTTATAATAATAAATGAAATATTTAATTTTATCAAATGATTTCTATTTCCTTGCATAATCACAGTGATGCTATTTCTCCGTTAATCGGTCAATGTGAATTATATTAATGGATTTTGTCTTAAACCATTTCTGCATTCCTGAGCATTACCAGTTCTCACGGGAGTAGACTCTAAGATATAGTGCTTAGGATATTTATTAGGAAGAGCTATGGGACTGCTTCCCTTGTGGCTCAGACACTCAAGAATATGCCTGCGGTGAGGAAGACCTGGGTTCAATTCCTGGGCTGGGAAGATATCCTAAAAAAGGGAACAGCTACCCACTATTCTGGTCTGGAGAATTCATTCCATAGACATAAGAGCTTGGCAGGCTATAGTCCGTGGGTTCACAAAGTCAGACATGACTGAGTGACTTTCACTTTCAGCCATGGGACCAACACCTATAGATCAAATAAAGAGGTAGAGGGATTGGTGAAGGTGTAAGTCAAGACTGTAAATCTCATATTTTTGGCTGTCCATGCGATGCAGGCCATTCCTGTAAGTGCATGACTTTCAACAAGATGTCTCTGAAGCTGAGTCAATTCCTGAAGGAGATGCCAGGTGAAAGATGTCTGCTTACAGCATTCCGAAGAGCTGGAGAGCAACACAGTTTTCCTTGAAATGTAGTTTGGGCTCCACATTTCTAGATTCCCCATGCTGAGTTATATCTGGGAATGACAAGGGTCCCCCCCCACCCCAGCATATGGCTGGATTAATTTACTAATATTTTACTTGGAATTTTTGTTTATATAGTCAAGAGTGAAATTTTTAATTAATTTTCATTTCTTACACTATGCTTGTCTGCTTGTAGTAATTAAGTTTATATTTTCCTCATAAACATATATATTTTCTGAGATAATTTGCATAAGAATGATCTGTTCCTGGACTGTTTGCACTTCAGTTTTCTCCTTTTTTAAAGGAGCCTAAATCCTAACAATGCCTAACTCCAGCTAAATGCCTTCATTTCAATTTCCCCTACTTCTAAAAGTAGCAGTATCACTCAACTATTGAGTGGAAATGCTATGTGGAATTCTGTGGAGATTTTCTTATGAAAGTGAGACTTTCTGTGTCTTCTTTTCTCTTTCCGCCTGAACCATAGATTTACTTGCAGACAGAAGCAGAGAAGGCAGGGGCAACCCACTCCAGTGTACTCTTGCCTGGGAAATCCCATGGATGGAGGAGCCTGGTGGGTTGCAGTCCATGGGGTGGCGAAGAGTCAGACATGACTGAACGATTTCACTTTCACTTTTCACTTTCGTGCATTGGAGAAGGAAATGGCAACCCACTCCAGTGTTCTTGCCTGGAGAATCCCAGGGACAGGGGAGCCTGGTGGGCTGCTGTCTATGGGGTCGCACAGAGTCGGACACGACTGAAGCAACTTAGCAGCAGCAAATAGAAGCATGGTGTGGCAAAGCAGAAAGAGACTAGATCTTTTATACAAGAGACCAGGCCAATGTGATCTTAAGACCCCAGCAGCTGGGTTTTCTAACTCATGTCAGTATTGGCTTATATTTACTTTCATAATTAAACTAAGTGCTCTACCTGTTTGTTTCTCAGACATTGTTTTGAAATTAATTTCTTCAACCTTAAAATTGATCCTTTAAAATTATTTTAATGAGAGTTTGTTAAGTATGGACTTCCCTGGTGGTTCAGAGGTTAAAGTGTCTGCCTGGAATGCAGGAGACCAGAGTTCGATCCCTGGGTCGGGAAGATCCCCTAGAGAAGGAAATGGCACCCCACTCCAGTACTCTTGCCTGGAGAATCCCATGGATGGAGGAGCCTGGTAGGCTACAGTCCATGGGGTCGCAAAGAGTTGGACATGACTGAGCAACTTCACTTTCACTTGTTAAGTATAGGTTCAGTATTTGTTGAAAAACATGAAAATATCTTTCTCCTTGTTTCTCTGGAGAGTTTTATTAGCGAGGCACATACTTCTAGGTAGCTGTGTTTCTCTCAGCTCTTTGGAGATGTTATTTCATTCTCTTTGCTCTTTGAATGCCTTTGTTGCCTTTAGGCCTTTATCTACTTTTTTGTAGAGAAAATGTGCTTTTCTGCAGTTGCCTTTAGAACTCCACTTGGTTCTTGTCATCCTGTGGTTTCTATATGATATGCCTAGATGTAGATTTCTTTTATGTATCTCATTTGCCAGTTATTGCATTTTATGAATCTGAGAATTCATGTTTATTTGATTTCTGAAAAATTTTAGCCACAGTTTCTTCAAATCCTGCTTCTCCCATCTATCTCATCTCTGTTCTGGAACTCAAAATAGATGTGTGTGAGACTTCCTCACTCAGTCTTCCAAGTCTTTTAATCTCTCATATTTGAAAGATGATGCCTCTTGTGTCTCTGGATCTCTTTGGGATAATATCTTTATATCTTTTTGTTAGTTTACTGCTTCTCTCTTCAGCTTGGTTATTCAATTCATTCTGTTGTGCTCATGTGCATGTATATGCAGGCTTGCACGTGTGTGTGTTTTAATTTCAACAACACTAGCTTTCTTTTGAGGAAGTTCCATTTTGATTCTCTTTCAGATCTGCCTGGTCATTTTCTATACTTTTTCTTCTTCACTTATTATTTTAACTTATTTTATTTCTATAAATTTTGTGTGTTGTGTGCTTAGTCACTCATCATGTCCAACTCTTGTGATTCCATGTACTGTAGCCTGGCAGCTCCTCTGTCCATGGAATTCTCCAGACAAGAATACTGGAGTAGGTCGCCATTCTCTTCTCCAAGCAAATCTTCCCACCCCACTAATTGAACCCAGGTCTCCTGCACTGCAGGCAGACTCTTTACTGACTCAGCTATGAGGAAGCCCTAAATTTTGAAATGTGCTTCAGAGTCTGTATCTATAATCCTATTATCTATAATTCTTGGGATCCTATTCTTCTGTTTAGCTTCTGCAAACTTTCTGTGACTTGTTTCCAGTATATGCAATGATTTATTTATTGTAATATCATATTTGTTTGGTCTTCATGCTAGAAATATTAATGGTCTTGGATATACTGGGTACTAAAGCTGAGAGAACTTCACTAATATCTCTGAACTGGTATGAATATGAAAGTACCTTAATAATTTCTCATGTTAGAATTTCTTGAACCATGCAGGCAGCTGTAAATGCAAATTTACAGTCCATATGATAGTAGGATTATAATCGTGAGTTTAAAAAAAAAAAAAACAAAACTCTACTCTGTTCCTCAATCCAAAATTCTGTTGTAACCTCCTCTTGTCTGTAGATAGATTTTTTTGCTAGACTACCCTTTCATTTAGGATATATAAGATTTAAATTTTTCCTTTGTGTGAACAGCTGCAAGTTTACAGGTGCTTGTACAATTTCTCATCTTAATTATAGCCTTTTTTCCTGTTCTAATATGAATCATGAGAATCAGAGACTTTCAAGGGACTTCCCTGGTGGTCCAGTTGTTAAGAATCCACCTTGCAATGCAGGGGACAAGGGTTTGATAAGGGAGCTAAGATCTTGCATGCTGCAGAGTAGCTAAGCCCACACACTGCAGCTACTGAGCCTGCAGACACCAAAACCCACATGCTACAATTGGAGAGTCCGTGCACCGCAGCAGAAGATCCCGCATGATGC
This sequence comes from Madoqua kirkii, assembly GCA_006408675.1. Taxonomy (NCBI): domain Eukaryota; kingdom Metazoa; phylum Chordata; class Mammalia; order Artiodactyla; family Bovidae; genus Madoqua; species Madoqua kirkii. The sequence continues at coordinate 4,362 of SJYC01058764.1, read as the reverse complement.
AACAAAGCTTCCATGTGCCACAATTTAGACCTGACACAGTCAAGTATATATATGTATATATACACATATATTTTAAACCTGATTCTTTCAAGAATCAACAGACATCCGTAAGACAGCCTGTGGCTTAGCTGGTGTGCTACTTATATACCACATGAACTTTCCTTAATTTTCTGAAAGTGTAGCTTTGCATTTGAATGGAGGCTTCCAGAATTTCTGTGTATTTGTACCAGTACAGTTTTTAGAACATAAAATTTTTCTAAAATATAAAATAGCGTATGTTTTCAGAAATCATCTAGTCTGATGTATATTAAAGTCCCTATGTTCCATATTGCCTTTCATAATCTACCATTGTACTTATCGTATTTCATTCTTTGTATTTGTTGTGATTTAACGTGTGTTTTCTCACCCATTACACTGTGAACTAATTCAGATGATGAAGTTCAAATTTTGTTTACAAAAGTTTATTAATGTTTCAGTGAAAAAGATAGGAAAGCTATGCAAACTCTCTTTTCCTATAAGCCCTAACTAAAGGACGGCCAGGGAACCCCAGGGAAGGGATGACAGAGGATATGGTAGGTGTGAGTACAGGTCCACACTGAACCTGTTGCCCCCGTTTTTCTATCCAGCTCCTGTGATAGTGTGCACGCCAGCTCTGGAAACAGTGCTGTGTTCAATGAGATTAAAGCACACAGTGGAATGGGGAAAGGGTAACAGAAGGTGTGTATTTCCTGGTAAAGTTTATTTCTGCCTGACTTGTTCAGCTCTTCCCTGGTCCTGTTCTCCCAATCAGTTCTGTTCATTTACTCTCTGTAAGCCTGGTGGCAGGAACTGTGAAAAGATATGAAAACCAACCGTCTGCATCCAACCAAATAATGAAACAATATCTGCTCTGGCAGGATAACTAGAATTTGTGAGTTTTTTCAAAAGTCAGGCCTGGAAATTGTCAGTGACTATATTAGAAGACATAAGTTAATTACCCTGGGAAGTGTTGTGTACACTTTGGTGTCTAACAAAACTTTTGTATTCTTTTCTTAATTATTGAAAATTTAAGCTTTTGAACACTAAGTTGATTTATCAGCCTTACTCAGTTTTAGCAGTTGATTTTATGTGACTGCCATTGACTAGCAAGAGATGTAATTTGATTGACATGAAAAGGAGAGAATTTTTGAGTACCTGGCATGTGCCTATATTCTCCTAAGCATTTTACATTCTTTACCTTAATACCTCCACGACTTTGTCAGTAGCTATGTATTATTATGCTCTACAAGTTGGGGAAAGTGACAATATGATATATTAAGAAACTTTCTCAGATCCCACATCTTATACCGAGATGTTTTATTCCTGAGTTGAGTTGATACTTGTATTACTCTAGTATGCAGATTTCCATATAGTGGTTTATGAAATCTCCTTTGCATGAACTGAGACAATTCTTAATAATTTTCCTGATCAGTTATGTATAACCATGTGTAAAATTGCAGCCCTTGAAATCTCTCATTATTTTTTTTTCCTTTTTGCTTCCCCACATTGTCCATTCTTTCCTCTTCCATCAGGTCTCCTCACCTCCACCCTTAGAAAACTCATAATAATAACTTAAAAATTATCTTTACACATTTTTGTTCACAGTCCTATGATAACATGCAAATACTAATTATTCATACACAGACAAACAGGTTATTATTTTTCTTCAATATGAGACTGCATGCAAAAGTTCTGAACTCAGCTTTTTAATCACTTAAGACTACCTTATGGAAATTCATTTGAGTCAAAGTTACAACCCTCATTTGTCTTTTTATCTGCATTGTATTTCATGATATGAACATACCAAAGTTTTCCAATCATTCCAACTCTGACTTGTACCCTAATAAAGTATGTGTATATTTACATTTGAATACTTGTAGACATATTTTTTTTTATTTTTGTAGACATAATTCTTGAAGTAGGATTGACAGTTCAAATGACATGTTTATTTTTAATCTTAATAGATGTTGCCTGATTGCTCTCCGGAAAAAGTGTGAACAGTTTCTTTTTTTTTTTTGGTCCCATGAGGGCATCCTTTACCAGCATCCTCTCCAACAACGTGTTATTGCCCTTTTTTAAGGTGTGGCTACTTCATGACAGTAAAGTGATATCTCAAATTAATTTCATTTCCCCAACTATCAGTGAGTTCAAACATATATATACACACCTTGACCTCAAGATTTGCTTTTGAGGTACTTGTTTTCTCACATCTCTTGCTCAGGCTTCCCTTGTGACTCAGTGGTAAAGAACCTGCCTGAAATGCAGGAGACGCTAGTTCAGTCTCTGGGTTGGGAAGACTCCCTGGAGAAGGGCATGGCAATTCACTCCAGGATTGTTGCCTGGAGAATTCTATGGACAGAAGAGCCTGGCAGGGTACAGTCCATAGGACCATGAAGAATCAGACACAACTGAAGTCACTGAGCACACATGCACACATATCTCTTGCTCACATTTATTGTTATTTGCTTTTCTTCAGTCAATATTTAAGAGTTTTGTAGGCTTCCCTTGTAGCTCAGTCGGTAAAGAATTTGCCTGCAGTGCAGGAGACCTGGGTTCGATCCCTGTGTTGGGAAGATCCCCTGGAGAAAAAAATGGCAACTCACTCCAGTATCCTTGCCTGGAAAATCTCATGGACAGAGGAACCTGGTGGATTGCAGTCCATGGGGTCGCAAAGAGTCAGGCACGATTGAATGACTAACACACACAAAGAAAAGTTATGAATGTCGAAAGTTTGATATGTCAAAATGTGTACATAGAGATAATTCAGCCTATTCAGCCTAAATCTTTGTAGAAGAGCTTTATGCAGAATAAGAAGAGATAGTATTGAGTTCACCACTGTAGAGATCTGAATGTACCACGATTCATTAATTGTTATGGCTTTGTCCTCAGGCTCTAAAAACAGCCTATGTTCATTCTCCTCTGTGGTTGGTGTTTAGGTCTTGTTTTTTAAGTATAGATTATGGGAAATTATTTTACTTTTGCAAAATTCTTTCTTAAAGATAGCAAATCCTTTTCTGTTATATATTTTTATGGTTTTCTTTAAACAATTAAATAGATGATTGCTTATCCTTTGCCTAATTTTGAGCACCTTTGGCCATGCAAATGTTCAAAATATTGTATAGGTAGGATGGCTATCATTTATTGATAGATTCTGCTTTCTTATCTTGGTTAAGAAAGAACCCTTCTTGCAACCATGGTATTGGACATATCTCACAAATTTCTTTTTAACATTTAAATCTTTATTTTACATGTAATTTTAGTTTGCATATGCCATGATATTAAAGCACAGTTTTACTTTTTTCAAGTAGCCAGTCTGACACAACTTAAAAATAAGTTATTTTTCCATTATATTGAAATAGCAATATTAGTATATAAGAAATTCTCATGCGTAGTAATGCCCATTTCTTTCTTCTGCATCCTATTTCACTCGTCCATGAATCCATTTTTATGCCAGTGACATACTATAGCAATTTATAGGAAATTTATTTTATTCTTTGACAATCAGTAGTTTCTTTTTAAAACACATCATTTTTCTGACAAAAGTCTATATAGTCAAAGCAGTGGTGTTCTAGTAGTCATGTATGGATGTGAGAGTTGGGCCATAAAGAAGGCAGAGTGCTGAAGAATTGATACCTTTAAATTGTGGTGCTAGAGAAGATTTTTGAGAGTCCTTTGGACTGCAAAGAGATCAAACAGTCAATCCTAAAGCTGTTGCTGAAGTTGAAGCCCCAATATTTTGGCCACTTATGCAAAGAACTGGCTCATTGGAAAAGACTCTGATGCTGGGAAAATGAAGGGCAAAAAGTGAAGAAGATGGCAGAGGACAAGATGGTTGGATGGCATCACTGATGCAATGAACATGAACTTGGGCAAGCTCTGGGAAATGGTGAGGGACAAAGAGGCTGGCATGCTGCAGCCCACTGAGTCGTAAAGAGTCAGACATGACTTAGCGACTGAACAACAACAAAGTGACATTAACACTGTATTAGTTTCAGATGTACAACTCAATGATTCAGTATTTCTACATATTAAGAATGGGTCACCATAGTAAGTTTAGTTACTTACTAGTTACATCCATCACTACACATAGTGACAATCTTTTTTCTGTGATGAGAAATTTTAAGATCTACTCTGTTAACAACTTGCAAATTTTTGATATATCCTGACATCTGCTAAGGCAAGTCCCTTTTCATTATTTTCATTGTCTTTCTTTATCCTTACTCTTAAATATTTTTTTCTTCCATATGAACTTTAGATATATTCATGAAATTCAACTAAAACCTCTCTTAGCATTCCAATTAGAACTGCATTAATGTGCTATTAATTTAGGGAGAATAGGCTTAT
>SJYC01058761.1:0-42317 GCA_006408675.1 Madoqua kirkii | reverse complement strand
AAAAAATCAAATATAGAAGAATGCAGTATTAGAGGAACTGAGGAACCAGAATTATCTATCTATCTAATATATCTATCTTTATATTTTTATCTACCTATAGATCTATCTTCATATATATATGTGTGTGTATATATATATATATATATACATAATTGTTGCTGTCATTAGCTAATTGTTGCTGTAGCTAGTTTGCAATTGTTATTCGGTAGCTAAGTTGTATCTCACTCTTTGTGAGCTCATGGATGGAAGCACACCATGCTTCCCTGTCCTTCACTATCTCTGGAAATTTGCTCAAACTAATGTCCATTAAATAACACAACGGAAAAAGACATATCTTTCATCATCAATCATCACTTTTAATGTGAAGCAATTTAGTTTACCAATTAAGACAAAGATTAGTAAAATAAACTTAAAAATAAACAACATGATCCAACTACATGCTGTTTACAAGAGTCTTCCTTTAGATCTAGAGACATAAATTGACTGAAAATGGAAGAATGAAAAACCATCATCTATGCAAATTGTGAACAGAAGAAGGCCTCATCTGACTCAAAGATCAGCCCTCCTGATTTCCTCCTTCTCCAAAGGAATGAGATATCACATTTCTTGAATTCCTTCTTTGGTTATTTCTTCCTATCTCTGCACTGTTGTTTATACTGGGGGAGCATTTTGTCCACCTCCCTAAGACAGTACTGTCAGGCCTGACCACCACTTTGATGATCAGAGACTTCTGCCCTCTATGGTTTTCGGGGAATTGTATATCATCACTTTTCATAGAACCACATCAGGGTTCAAGAGTGATAGCAGAAGATAAAGTTGCCAGTCAGGTTTACAAGAAAAGCTTGTGGCTTCAGATAAAATTTTGGATTTCTTCTCTACACATTAGGTTGCAACTAATATGTAAATACACACACACACACACACACACATGTATATATACATATATATACATATATAAACACGTATATATGTATATATATGTATGTATATGTATATATATGTGTGTATATATATATATATATGTATGTATTCTTAAATTATTGAAAGTTTTATGATAGGTGTAAATAAACGTGGTAAGAAGTCTAGTTGGTTTGTGGATCCAATAAATAAAATAAGTAATATAAGTATTAGAGTTTAGGTCTGTCCCTTATAGTTCCAAAAAGCCATTGTTTGTTATATTGTAAGTTGAATCAGTTTCTGCTGAATAGAAATTAAATGACTATTAGTTAACTGATTAGGTGAGGGGAATGTGATACCTGAGGATTTATCAATACTTATATCCTTATCTTGGAGAAGGCAATGGCACCCCCCTCCAGTACTCTTGCCTGGAAAATCCCATGGATGGAGAAGCCTGGTAGGCGGCAGTCCATGGGGTTGCGAAGAATCAGACATGACTGAGGACTTCACTGACTTTTCACTTTCATGTACTGGAGAAGGAAATGGCAACCCACTCCAGTATTCTTGCCTAGAGAATCTCAGGGATGAGGGAGCCTGGTGGGCTTCCATCTATGGGATCGCACAGAGTCGGACACGACTGAAGTGACTTGGCAGCAGCAGCATATCTATATCTATATCTATCTATATCTATATCTATATCTATATCTAAACTTGAAACAGTAGGATTATAAGGAGGAATGGCATGAGTGTTGGCCATGAGTCTGAGCATCCCACTTTTCAGAGCATATTTAGTAAGGAACTCCTTACACTTCTCACTGAAGATCTTGTCCTTAAAAATAATAGGCTTATATGAACCTCCAAATTATTTATTATCCACTTAATAGTACTCAAGAATTAGCTAAGTATTAAGATATAGATCCTTGGTTTTCAGAGATTTTGTATTAGTGTGACTGGAGTGATACTGGATAATCATTACCTCAGACACCTACAGCCGGTGGCTGTGATGGCAGTGGTCTGGAGTCACACTTTGACAAGTTCTGTCTTAACAAGTTGGAGGAAAATAGCCTCTGATTAGTTTGGAAGATGTAAACATGAAGTAATTGACTCTCACTAGGGCAGGGCTTCCCTAGTAGCTCAGCTGGTAAAGAATCTGCCTGCAATGCAGACGACCTGGTTTGATCCCTGGATTGGGAAAATCCCTGGAGAAGGCACAGTCTACCCACTGCAGTATTCTTTGGCTTCCCTGGTGGCTCAGAGGGTAAAGAATCCACCTACAAAGTCAAAGATCTGGGTTTGATCCTTGAGTTGGTAAGACCCCCCAGAGAAGGGCATGGCAACCCACCCCAGTATTATTGCCTGGAGAATTCCATGGAAGAGCCTGGCAGTCTACAGTCCATGGGGTCGCAAAGAGTCAGACACGACTGAGAGATTTTCATTTCACTTCACTCCACTTCAGGACAGCGCAAGCTGTAGCCACAGAAGAAAATAAAACTATGGGCCTCTGGTGTCTTTGAAATTTCAGATGTTGTAAAGCCATAAGGGGAAGCTCTGAAAGACTTTTGACCTTAAAGTTAGAAGAGCAGAGTTGTGACAAGAGAATGTTACAAAAGACGTCAGTTTTGAAATCACACTGACTGCATTTAGCCAATCATAAATATTAGTTTCCTTCCTTTATATTCATAAATCATTAATAATTCCTTGTATATGGGCAAATTCATTTTAAAATATCAAAAGAATAATTTTCAGACCTTTTATCTGATCACTTTATTAGAAATACCTCTGTATTTGTTTGAAATACTCATTTGTCTCTCTGAAAAATGCCCTTTCTCCCTGAAATGGGGGTGTGTTTTATGAAAATGAAAGCTGGTTGGATTGAGAGATGACTGGAAACAATAGTACAATGGGAAAGAGGTGTTTAAACCACACAAACTTGATTAACAACTTACTTTTCAAGCTATATTTGAGATATTACACCAGTATGTCCCATGAAGTGGAAGGGCATCATGAATCTAGTAAATTCTCTTTACATTTGCGTCAGTCTAATAGTTTCTGGCCTTTTTTGTGTGTTATCCAGAGATCTGAGAGTTATAGCAACTCCTAACAGGGGTATCTCAGTGGTGATAAATTTTATTAGGTAAATAATGACAAAGGATTATGAAAAAAAGGAAAAGAACTAATGATAACTCATATTTTAAGTGATCTCTTCTGATGAATCTACATCTGATTTGCTAGTCAACATTTCAGTTCTCATAACAAATAATTATTATTTTAGAAATTATTTATCTCATGCAAACACTGATGTGGCTATGAAAGCACCTTTGAGCATTATTTAAAAAGATACATATCTAGATATTACCAGCAATTGAGGAAGGGGATGAAAATATAAAATGGTAGTAGGTTAACGTCATCAAGGAGTTGATACTTATCTAATAAGCAAAAGTATATAAAATAAAAAATCTTGAATAGCAAGGGAATCTTGAGAAAGAAAAGTGGAGCTAGAAGAATGAAGCACCCTGATTTCAGACTATACTACAAAGTTACAGTAGTCAAGACAGTATGGTAGTGGCATCAAAACAGAAATATAGATAATGAAAAGGATAGAAAGTACAGAGATAAAGCACACAACTATGGGCATCTTAGCTTTGAAATAGGAGGCAGGGTATACAATGGAGAAAAGACAACTTTTTCAATAACTAGTGCTGATAAATTTGGACAGTTACATGCAAAAGAATGAAATTAGAAAACTTTGTAACACCACATACAAAAATAATCTCAAAATGGATTGTTTTTGTTATTCAGTTGCTCTGTCACGTCTTAGTCTTTGCAACCTAATGGACTGCAGCATGCCAGGCTTCCCAATTCCTCACCGTCCCTTGAAGCTTGCTCAAGCTCATGTCCATGGAGTCAGTGATGCCATCCAACCATCTCATCCTCTGTCATTCCCTTCTCCTCCTGCTTTCTATCTTTCCCAGGATCAGGGTCTTTTCAAATGACTCAGCTCTTCACATTAGGTGGGCAAAGTATTGGAACTTTAGTTTCAGCAAAAGTCCTTCCAATGAAATTTCAGAACTGATTTCTTTATGATTGACTGTTTTAATCTTCTTGCTGTCCAGACAGCTCTCAAGAGCTTTCTCAGTACCACAGTTCAAAAGCATCAATTCATCAGCTTTCAACCTTCTTTAAGGTTCAACTCTCACATCCATACCTGACTACTGGAAAAATCATAGCTTTAACTATATTGACCTTTGTAGACAACCTAATGTTTCTGCTTTTTAATATGCTGTCTAGGTTGGTCATAACTTTTCCTCCAAGGAGCAAGCGTCTTTTAATTTCCTGGCTGCAGTCATCATCTGCACGGATTTTGGAGCCCAAGAAAATAAAGTCGGTCACTGCATCCAGTATTTCCCCATCTAATTGCCATGAAGTGACATCAGATACTATGATCTTATTTTTTGAATGTTGAGTTGAAGCCAGCTTTTTCACTCTCTCACTTTCATTAAGAGGTTCTTTAGTTCCTTGTCACTTTCTGCCAGATGGGTGGTGTCATCTGAATATCTGGGGTTATTGATATTTCTGCTGGCAATCTTGACTGCAACTTGCACTTCATCTAGCTTGGCATTGTGCATCGTGTATTCTGCATATAAGTTAAATAAGCAGGGTGAAAATATATAGCCTCAACATACCCTTTTCATAAAGTAATGTTCAAAATTGTTTCAACAGTACGTGAATGCTGGGGGGCAGCGTGAGGAACTCTGCCCATGGCAAAGGTCATGAGGAAGGACGTTTGGCATACGCAAAGGTGTGATCAAACCTCAGGAAATCCCCTGTTCCCGAGCATCTACCTCAAAACCAGAGTCTGCTTTGTGCCCTCATCTCTGACTTTACGGGGAGCTCTCCCCCATAACCAATTCTCTCAGAGAAGGAGTTAACTTGCAGCCCCAGTTAATAAAAATTCCTGGGTGTGACAAGAGTGCTTCAACTTACGAACTCTGAAGATTCTCTGGCCTGCCTGATCAGGTTTGTCTGGCCTCATGTGATTGTTTACAGCCTCTCAACTGTGAGAAGCATGGGATGCTTTAAACCTTCTAAATACAGACTCTTTTGAAAAGTTAGAAGATCATTAGTATACTATTAGTGGGTTGATCAGGAATTATTTTGAAAGGTTTTTTCATTTGTCCTGTCAATAATTACTGCTAATTCCCTGTCTTGGGTGTGACAAGGGTGTCTCAGGTCAAACCTTTCTGCTGACAGACTAGCTTGTGTGACAAATTCTCAACCATAAACAGCACAGAAAGTTTGGAGTATTAGCATAGGGCTTTTCTCATTTGATTGCCCACAGGCCTCCACATCCTTAGGCACCTGGGAATATATTAATCAATGTATTTGGAATATAGAAAAGGAAATATAGTAGTTTTTGATGTTAGCAATACTAGACTTTTTGAATTAATTGATTATCTCTTTTGTTATAGGCCACTGTATTTTGTTATAAATCATTATGTCCTTGCTATGCAAAAATGTAACTTTATCACTGTCTTACGACTAAATAGATTTTAAGGGAAACATTGGTGAAGGGTTTTCACTTGTTGGGCTGATGTTTGTTGCTAAATCTCCATGTTCCCTGCCCTTATAATGAATATAACTAGCATATAGGAGAAATAAGCATTAACCTTTAAGATTAATCATGTTAACCTTGGGTTAAGTAAATTCCTTTCCTATTTATAACTCACTACACCCTCACCCTATAGGAATGCAACTTTATTTGGAGGGTGGCGCCCGATTTAAGAAAAAATCACCCCTGGAAAAATAAGTTTTCTGGTTAACTGACCAGCATCAGAAATGGCCATAAAATGTCAGCAGACCTCATGGCCAAAAGGTGATGTAAAAACCCATAAGACTTTTGCATAATTTTATATGAAGCACCTGATTGTGACAAGGGTCAGGTCTGCTGACCCCTGTGTGACTCTGTATTCATCCTCATGTATAACAAAAGGTATAAAATCAAACCTGAAAAATAAAGAAATGGAATCAGTTTCTGGAAAGACTGATTCCCCCGTGTCGTTTCTTTCTTGCTCCCCATTTTCCTGGCTGAATTTCCATCTGAAATGTGGGTACTCACAAGTCTGCTAATTCTGCCTGGGCTTCTAAGATTGGAACGAGGAGGCCTCAGTGCCTCCTGTTCTTGGGGAGAATGGAAAGACACCTGTGGCCTACATAGGTGGTGATTGGTATTCCACATAAACCAGTTACTCAGCCTTTTTTTCTCCACTAATTTTCCTACTACACTATCCGTTTCTAATCTCTCTATATATCTGCAATTAAATAAGTTTTTTTTCCCAGGACTCCTATTCTGTCCCCACCTTTGAATTACCTTGGATCCACCGGGGCTGGACCCTGGCACATGAACTTTCACTTTTTCAAGATGGTTTTGGAAAAGACAAAAGAACCAGATATCAAATTGCCAACATCCACTGGATCATCAAAAAAATCAAGAGAGTTTCAGAAAAGCATCTATTTCTGCTTTATTGACTATGTCAAAGTCTTTGATTGTGTGGATCACAATAAACTGTGGAAAATTCTAAAAAAGATGGGAATACCAGACCATCTGACTTGGCTCTTGTGAAATCTGTGTGCAGGTCAGGAAGCAACAGTTAGAACTGGACATGGAACAACAGACTGGTTTCAAATAGGAAAAGGAGTACTTCAAGGCTGCATATTGTCACCCTGCTTATTGAACTTATATGCAGAGTAAATCATGTGAAATGCCAAGCAGATGAAGCACAAGCTAGAATCAAGATTGCTGGGAGAAATATCAATAACCTCAGATATACAGATGACACCACCCTTATCACAGAAAGTGAAAAAAAACTAAAGAGCCTCTTGATGAAAGTGAAAGAGGAGAGTGAAAAAATTGGCTTAAGGCTCAACGTTCAGAAAACTAAGATCATGGCATCCAGTCTCATTGCTTCATGGCAAATAGATGGGGAAACAGTGGAAACAGTGTCAGACCTTATTTTGGGGGGCTCCAACATCACTGCAGATGGTGATTGCAGCTATGAAATTAAAAGACACTTACTCCTTGGAAGGAAAATTATGACCAACCTAGATAGCATATTAAAAAGTACAGACATTACTTTGCTAACAAAGGTCAATCTAGTCAAAGCTATAGTTTTTCCAGTAGTCATATATATGGATGTGAGAGTTGGACTGTGAAGAAAGCTGAGTGTCGAAGAACAGATGCTTTTGAACCATGGTGTTGGAAAAGGCTCTTGAGAGTCACTTAGACTGCAAGAAGATCCAACCAGTCCATCCTAAAGGAGATCCGTCCTGAGTGTTCATTGGAAGGACTGACATTGAAGCTGAAACTCCAATACTTTGGCCATCTGGTGAGAAGAACTGACTCATGTGAAAAGACTCTGATGCTGGGAAAGATTGAAGGTGGGAGGAGAAGGGGATGACAGAGGATGAGATAGTTGGATGGCAACACAGACTCAGTGGACATGAGTTTGAGTAAACTCCAGGAGTTGGTGATGGACAGGGAGTCCTGGTGTGCTGCAGTCCATGGTGTCACAAAGAGTCGATATTACTGAGCAACTGAACTGAACTAAACTAAACTGAAATCTTTTCCCAATTTTGAAGCAGTTCATCTTTCCATGTCTTGTTCTAACTTGTTTCTTGACCTGCATGCAGGTTTCTCGGAATGCAAGTAAGGTGATCTGGTATTTCTGTATCTTTTAAAATTTTCCATAGGTTCTTGTGATACACACAGTCAAAGATTTTATCATAGTCAATGAAATAGATATTTTTCTGGAATTCTCTTGCTTTTTCTATGATCCAATAGATTTTGGCAATTTGATCTCTAGTTCCTCAGTTCAGTTCGGTTTAGTTCAGTTCAGTTCAGTCGCTCAGTCAGTTCCGACTCTTTGCAACTCCATGAATCGCAGCACCACAGGACTCCCTGTCCATTACCAACTCCAGGCGTTCATTCAGACTCATGTGCATCGAGTTGGCAATGCCATCTAGCCATCTGGTCCTCAGTCATCCCCTTCTCCTCCTGCCCCCAATCTCTCCCAGCATCAGGGTCTTTGCTCACTAGTCAGTTCTTTGCATGAGGTGACCAAAGTATTGGAGTTTCAGCTTCAGCATCAGTCCTTCCAATGAACACTCAGGACCGGTCTCCTTTAGGATGGACTGGTTGGATCTCCTTGCAGTCCAAGGGACTCTCAAGAGTCTTCTCCAGCACTGCAGTTCAAAAGCATCAATTCTTCAACACTCAGCTTTCTTCACAGTCCAACTCTCACATCCATACATGTCTATTGGAAAAACCATAGCCTTGACTAGATGGAACTTTGTTAGCCAAGTAATGTCTCTGCTTTTGAATATGCTATCTAGGTTGGTCATAACTTTCCTTCCAAGGAGTAAGTGTCTTTAATTTCATGGCTGCAATCACCATCTGCAGTAATTTTGGAGCCCCCCAAAATTAAAGTCTGACACTGTTTCCCCATCTATTTCTTATGAAGTGATGGGATCAGATGCCATAATCTTCATCTTCTGAATGTTAAGCTTTAAGCCAGCTTTTCCATTCTCCTCTTTCACTTTCATCAAGAGGCTTTTTTATTCCTCTTCACTTTCTGCCATAAGGGTAGTGTCATCTGCATATCTGAGGTTATTGATATTTCTCCCGGCAATCTTGATTCCAGCTTGTGCTACCTCCAGCCCAGCGTCTCTCATGATGTACTCTGCATATAAGTTAAATAAGCAGGGTGACAATATACAGCCTTGAAGTACTCCTTTTCCTATTTGGAACCAGTCTGTTGTTCCATGTCCAGTTCTAATGGTTGCTTCCTGATCTGGTTCCTCAAGCCTTTTCTAAATTCAACTTGTACATCTGGAATTTAGCTTGGAGGATTTTGAGCATGTCCTTGCTAACATGTGAAATGGGTGCAATTGTGCATAATTTGAACAGTCTTTGAGATTGGAATGAAGACCGACTCTTTCCTGTTCTGTGGCCACTGCTGAGTTTTCCAAGTTTGCTGGCATGGTGAGTGCAGCATTTCACATCATCATTTTGGAATTTGAAATAGCTCAGTTGAAATTCCTTCACTTCCACTTACTGTGCTTATAGTGATGCTTCCTAAGGCACATTCGTGTTTGTAGTCTAGGATGTCTGGCTCTAGGTGACTAATCATACCATTGTGGTTATCTGGGTCATTAAGATATTTTCTATATATCATTTGTGTGTATTCTTGCCACCTCTTCTTAATACCTTATACTTCTGTTAAATCCATACCATTTCTGTCTTTTACTCTGCTCATCTTTGCATAAAATATTCCCTTGGTATCTGTAATTTTCTTGATGAGATCGCTAATCTTTCCCATTCTATTGTTTTCCTTTCTGCATTGTTCATTTAGGAAGACTTTCTTATCTCTCCCTGCTATTTTTAGGAACTCTGAATTCAGATGGGTGTATCTTTCTTTTTCTCCTTTGCCTTTTGCTTCTCTTTTTTTCTCAACTATTTTAAGGCCTTCAATGGCACCCCACTCCAGTACTCTTTCCTGGGAAATCCCATGGATGGAGAAGCCTGGTAGGCTGCAGTCCATGGGGTTGTGAAGAGTCTGACATGACTGAGTGACTTCACTTTCACTTTTCACTTTCATGCATAGGAAAAGGAAATGGCAACCCACTTCAGTGTTCTTGCCTGGAGAATCCCAGGGATGGGGAGCCTGCTGGGCTGCCATCTATGGGGTCACACAGAGTTGGACACGACTGAAGCGACTTAGCAGCAGGAGCAGCAGACAACCTTTTTGCCTCTTTCATTTCTTTTTCTTGGGGATGAGTTTGATCACTATGTCTTTTGTGTTATGAACTTCATCCCAGTTTTCAGATACTCTATTTATCAGATCTATTCCCTCAAATCTATTTGCTACATTCAGTATAAGGGATTTGATTTAGGTTATAGCTAAATGGAGTAGTGGTTTTTCCTACTTTCTTCAATTTAAGTCTGAATTTTGCAATAAATTGTTCATTATCTGAGTCACAGTCAGCTCCCAGTCTTATTTTTGCTGACTGTGTAGAGCTTCTCAGTTTTCAACTGCAATAATATATAAGGCCAGATACTATAAAACTTTTAGAGGAAAACATAGGCAGAACACATTTTGACATAAATCATAGCAAGGTCCTCTTTGACCCACCTCCTTGAATAATGAAAATAAATTAAACAAATGGGGCTTAAACTTAAAAGCTTTTGCACAGCAAATGAAAACATGAACAAAGCGAAAACACGATCCCCAGAATGGAAGAAAATATTTGCAAATGAAGCAACTAACAAAGGATTAGCCTACAAAATATATAAGAAGTTCATGCAGCTCAATATCAGAAAAAACAAACAATCTGATCAAAAAATTGGCCAATGACCTAAACAGATGTTTCTCCAGAAAAGACATATAAATGACCAGCAGACACATGAAAAGATACTCAATATTCCTCATTCCTAAAGAAATGCAAATCAAAACTACACTGAGCTATCACCTCATACTGGCCAGAATGGTCATCATCATCACAATATCTATAAATAATAAATGCCAGAAAAAAAGAGAACCATCTTGCACTGTTGATCAGGATGTAAATGGATACAACTATAGAGGCTCCTTAAAATCTAAATATAGAGCTACCATATGACCCAGCAACCCCAATACTGGGCATATACCCTGAAAATATCATACCTCAACAGGATGCATGTATCTCAGTGCTCACTGCAGCACTATTTACAATAGCTAGGATGTGGAAGCGATGCAGATGTCCATATCATCAGATGAGTGGATAAAGAAGTTGTGGTACATATACATAATGGAATATTAATCAGCCATAAAAAGGAAAGAAATTTGGTCATTTACAGTGATGTGAATGAAATTAGAGCTTGTCATACAGAGTGAAGTAAGAGAAAGAAAAACACACATCATATATTAATGCATATATATAGAATTTAGAAAAATGGTACTATTTTCAGGGGAGGAATAGAGACACAGACATAGAGAATGGACTTTTTGACACAGGGGGAAAAGGAGAGGGTGGGATGAATTGAGATAGTAGCACTACATGTATACGTTACCTTGTGTAAAATAAGTAGCGAGTGGGAAGCTGCTGGTGCACTGTGATGGCCTAAAGGGTTAGGATAGGGAGGGATGAGAGGGAAGATCAAGAAGAAGTGGACATATATATATATATATATATATATATGATTTATATCATACAGCAGAAATCAACACAATATTATAAGGTAATTACCCTCTAACAAATAAATAAATAAATAAAAATATAAGAGACATCATAAAAATTTTGGTATGAAGAAAGTAGTATAAGAACATAGAAAAAAGAAGAACTTTGGTGACATCAGTGAAGGTGTTATTGTAAAGGTAAAATTCAACTTGAACTTAAAAAGTGAGAAATATTTCACAAGACAGATAGGAGTAGGAGAATAAATTGTTAGAACAGATTAAACTCTTATGAACAATATTGCTTTCCACCATAATTTAGAAAGTGCTACAATGTTAAATGGAAAAGATGGCCATTTGGAGTAATTTTGCACTTTGTAAGGGCTCGATAAAGGGCTGAAATGGTATGGACCTAACAGAAGCAGAAGATATTAAAAAGACGTGGCAAGAATACACAGAAGAACTATACAAAAAAGATCTTCATGACCTAGATAATCATGATGGTGTGATCACTCACCTAGAGCCAGACATCCTGGAATGTGAAGTCAAGTGGGCCTTAGAAAGCATCACTACAAACAAAGCTAGTGGACATGATGGAATTCCAGTGGAGCTGTTTCAAATCCTGAAAGATGATACTGTGAAAGTGCTGCATTCAATATGCCAGCAAATTTGGAAAACTCAGAAGTGGCCACAGGACTGGAAAAGGTTCGTATTCATTCCAATCCCAAAGAAAGACAATGCCAAAGAATGCTCAAACTACTGCACAATTGCACTCATCTCACATGCTAGTAAAGTAATGCTCAAAATACTCCAAGCCAGGCTTCAGCAATATTTGAAACATGAACTCCCAGATGTTCAAGCTGCCTTAGAAAAAGCAGAGGAACAAAAGATCAAATTGCCAACATCCGCTGGGTCATTGAAAAAGCAAGAGAGTTCCAGAATAACATCTATTTCTGATTTATTGACTATGCCAAAACCTTTGATTGTGTGGATCACAATAAACTGTGGAAAATTCTGAAAGAGATGGGAATACCAGACCACCTGACTTGCCTCTTGAGAAACCTCTATATAGGTCAGGAAGCAACAGATAGGACTGAACATGGAACAACAGACTGGTTCCAAATAGGAAAAGGAGTACTTCAAGGCTGTATACTGTCACCCTGCTTATTTAACTTATATGCAGAGTACATCATGAGAAGCGCTGGGCTGGAAGAAGCACAAGCTGGAATCAAGATAGAAGAAATATCAATAACCTCAGATATGCAGATGATACCACCCTTATGGCAGAAAGTGAAGAGGAGCTAAAGAACCTCTTGATGAAAGTGAAAGAGGAGAGTGAAAAAGTTGGCTTAAAGCTCAACGTTCAGAAAACAAAGATCATGGCATCTGGTCCCATCACTTCATGGGAAATAGAGGGGGAAACAGTGGAAACAGTGTCAGACTTTATTTTGGGGGGCTCCAAAATCACTGCAGATGGTGACTGCAGCCATGAAATTAAAAGACTCTTACTCCTTGGAAGAAAAGTTATGACCAACCTAGATAGCATATCCAAAAGCAGAGACATTACTTTGCCAAGTAAAGTTCATCTAGTCAAGGCTATGGTTTTTCCAGTAGTCATGTATGGATATGAGAGTTGGACTGTGAAGAAAGCTGAGTGCCAAAGAATTGATGCTTTTGAACTGTGGTGTTGGAGAAGACTTGAGTCCTTGGACTGCAAGGAGATCCAACCAGTCCATTCTGAAGGAGATCAGCCCTAGGATTTCTTTGGAGAGAATGATACTAAAGCTGAAACTCCAGTACTTTGGCCACCTCATGCTAAGGGTTGACTCATTGGAAAAGACTCTGATGCTGGGAGAGATTTGGGTCAGTAGGAGAAGGGGACAACTGAGGATGAGATGGCTGGATGGCCTCACTGACTCAATGGACATGGGCCTCAATGAACTCTGGGAGTTGGTGATGGACAGGGAGGCCCAGCATACTGCAGTTCATGAGGCTGCAAAGAGTCGGACACAATTGAGCAACTGAACTGAACTGAACTGAAGGACAGCTTTGTATACCCAAAAGCTTCAGTATGAGTTGAAATTTTATTTACAGAAAATTCTCAAGTTTCTTATGCAGGATACCCCCATGATAGATTCTGTGAAGCACATTTTAATCCTCCAGTTGCCTTTACTTGTTCAGTATCTTGTCCACAAGTGCCAAATATTCAACAAACAAATACTTTAGGGCTATGTGTAGCCTGCATATAGTCAGTATATGTTAGGACTCCCAATTCTGAATTGGGAGGTGAAGTCAAAAGGACACAGATGAACATTAGGGTCAGGTGTGGCTTAAAGAAGAATATTCAGTGTTTTAACATGATTTTATTGAACACCACAAGCACAGAAAACTAACCAAAATGATCACATCGATCACAGATTTGTGTCACTCAATAAAACTAAGAGCCAGGGCCACCCAAGATGGATGGGTCAGGGTGGAGAGTTCTGACAAAATGTGGTCCACTGGAGAAGGGAATAGCAAACCACTTCAGTCAAAAGGACACAGCAGAATATTAGTCAGGTCTGGCTTGAAAGAGAATATTCAATATTTTAACATAATTTTATATTTGAAAAATGGAAAGAAATCTCTTGCTTTTATAATGCAAATTATAAAGAGCAAATCTCTCTCTGAGGAATCATAGCTGGTAGGCATACTTAGAAGACAGAGTAAGGAAGAATTCTGAGTGAGCAGTGTAGGAGACGTGTTAGTTACCTGAAATGCTTTCCAAGGTGTTCAGTATAATTTATACTGTCATTTCCATTGCAGTTGTTGCATATATAAATACATTTTTTCAGAAATCATACATTTATTTAAAAAAAAAATCAAGTTCACGCGTTGATTGTGAGTTCGATGGAGTAAGCATAATCCATTCTGTTTTTACCAATAAATAGAGATTAAAAAAAACAAGAAAAAAGGCATGGAGAAGCTCTCTGATGACTTTGAGAAGCAAACAGTAGCAGATGGATTGGGAAAGAATACCAGAATTCAAAGTACTGCCAAAATGCAGTTAACTTTACCTTTTTTTTTTTTTTCCAGGTCTCCCACTAATTGTTCACAGGCAGAGTTGCAGTTGCAAGATAGATTAGGCTAAATGCTGGCTGGGGAACTGAAAAGGCTTCCCTAAGTGGGAAGTAGGGGAAGATCACAAAGAGGAAGAAACTTGGGAAGGTGTTTCCATAAAACTGCTTATGAACTCTTGGGTGTAGCTGAAGTTGTCATTCCTGGGTCTAGTTCTAACAAGCCTACCCAAGATACTGAGAAACTAAACAAAAGATTGAGCACCACTGAGTCCCAAACTGAACATTTATGGAACAGATTATTCTTTTTGTACTCATGGGAGTATGTTCTTTTGAAGAGATTTTGGCCTTCCTTGTTGGAGCATTGCTATAATACATGTATAAGTCTTTGTCAGATAATTCCAACATCTTTAAAATCTTTGGTGTCTATTAATTACTCTCTTTTTTCATGTGAGTTGAGATTTCTGTGGGTCTTCATGTGCCAAGCAGTTTTCAAACATATTCTAGACACTTTGATTGCGTTATGAGATTCTGAGTCTTGTAAAAATAATGACAAAATATTGATATTTGTTTTAGCAAGCAACTGTTATGGTTAATTTAAGTTCAGTTTGCAAATTCTGACCCATCTTCTGCTGTGGTTCTAGTATCAGTTCAATTTTCAAAAGAAAAAAATAATAAGAAAGCAGATTTCAGTAAAGAAACAGAAGAAGCAATAGGAAATTTCAGAAGCAACAAAAGTAATATCCTTCTCCCTCTAAAAAATGAAATTCCCTGGATATACACTACAGCAGAATGGGAATGAGAGAGAATACAGTCCTCTTGAAGCTACATCAAAAGAAATTATTCTATCTGAATAATAGAGGGATTGTTGTTCAGTTGCTCAGTCATGTCTGACTCTTTGAGACCCCATGGTCTGCAGCACACTAGGCCTCCCTGTCCTTCACCAGCTCCCAGATTTTTCTCAAAGTCATGTCCATTGAGTCAGTGATGCCATCCAACCATCTCATCCTCTGTCACCCCAATCTCTTCCCCCCTTCCGTCTTTCCCAGCATCATGGTCTTTTCCATTGAGTCAGCTATTTGCATCAGGTGGCCAAAGGATTGCAGTTGGACAGACCCTCAGACACTTGTGTGACAATTTTAAAAATTCTAACTTAGCTCAGAGTTTCAGAAGAAGAGGAGAAAGAGTGTGGTGCTGAAAAAATATGGCTCAAAACTTCCCAAATTTGGCAAAAGACCTATAAATTCAAGATGCTCAGTGAACCCCAACCCAGGTGGAGGACAAAAGAAATAAATTCATGCTCAGATAATCAAAGTGTTAAAAACTAAAACCAAGCAAACAAAAGGAATAAAATATATAGAAAGTATTACTTACAGGGAAGCAATGATGCAAATTTCATCTTCCAAACTGAAAACCATGAAGATAAGAAGGAAGTCCCACATATTAAAGAGCTGTAACAGAAGAAGCACAGAGCTAACACTGTCTGAACTGCCTCCCTCATTCTTTAGATTATGTACTCTAGTACTCTGGCCCTGCATATAAAGAGTTAAATATTACAAAATGTTGCTTGTGCCCAAATAACTCATTAAGTTCTCTCAAGACAGTTTCCATCCCATGTTATGGCCATTACTTGTTACAGATAAATTTGCTCTCAGCCCAGAAACTTGCTAATAAGCAGAGCTAAGAATGGCAGAGTAAAAGATACCTGCTAACAATTTGAAGTTTTTGTGGACTTGGGATCCAGCCTACATGAGCAAGCAGAAGAACAAAGAGGTGTTCTGCTTCCCTTGAAGGCTAGGTGGTTCCAAGAAGTCTGCACTCAGCTTTACAGTTTAATCTTGAACCTTGCCACTTCCCTTTTCCTTTAATATAAGAGAAGACTGAATTATATTCTGAGTTAAGATGGTTATTTTAGGACACTAGTCTGCCATCTTCTCACTTTCCCGGCTTTTGGAATAAAGATGTAATTTTTTGCCCCAACACCTTGTCTCTTCACTTACTGGCCTGTTTTGTGGTGAGTAGTATGAGCTTGGACTCAGTAACAATGATGCAACCAGAACAAAAATAAAACACAAAACTTAGAAATCTATGTTCAGTGAAACTATCCTTCATGTATGCAGGTAAAATAATGACTTTCTTTGATGAGGGAAAATTCAGAGAAATGATTTCCAGCATCAGTGCCTCTTGGACATCAGCATAACTCCTGTTCCAATGCTCCAGAATTGCAGAATTGGGTATGAACAGAGAAATCAGTCTTGAAATTTTAAACACCTTTGTGTAATGCCTCTGGCTCGTGGACTCCAAGTGCATGGGGGTACCTTTGAAGTGCCATCTGCACAAGGAAAGGCTATCCACTCCAGTGTTCTGGCCTGGAGAATTCCATGGACTGTATAGTCTGTGGTGTCACAAAGAGTCGGACATGAATGAGTGTCAAAAGCAAATTTATGGAGCAGAATTTCTATCTCTCACCAAGGGATTATTTGCTCCATCAATAATGCCAGTGTCCAAAGTCTTGCTTGTGACAGCTGACTGGACTGGCTATAGCCTCTGGCTGGTGGTAGCTGGAATGTCATTGTGCAGGTAACAAGCCCCTTGTGATGCCAAGTGGGTTTCATATAAGATGGGGCAGAAGAGACTGGGGCCAGATGCTGAGATGACATAAGTGCTATGGCTGTTTTTGTGACTCCTGTTGCTCAGCATAAAGCAATAGCCTTGTTTAACTGAAGATACAGATGCAGCAAAAGTGCAACCGTAAGCATGCACCCCAGCCTCCAAGCCTCAACTTCATGCAATTAAGCTTGCCTGGGCTCCAGGATGGACTGACTTTGCAGCTGGAGAGAAGTCTGGACGGGGTGTGGGGCAGCTCTCAGACCTGCTGGGACCAATGAAAGGGCCATCACTATTTTCCCATTTGCCTTGAGGTAATCACCACTTTGGTGACAGAGTTGTGCTGTGACACTTATTTCCCCTCTTTTATCATTTTCCAAAATTTCAGGAGAAAATTGAGCTACCGCTATTTAAAGAGCTAAGTGAAAAAGTTAAAAGAGTGAAAATGTTCTTTGCACAGTTGTGTCTAACTCTTTGTGACCCTGTGGATTGTAGCTCACCAGGCTCCTCTGTGGAATTCTCTAGGCAAGAATACTGGGGTGGGTAGCCATTCCCTTTTCCAGGAGATCTTCCCTTACCAGGGATTGAACCTGGTTCTCCCACATTGCAGGCAGGTTCTTTACCATCTGAGCCACCAGGGAAGCCCTTAAAAAGGTGAAGGGAGAGCCAATTCGCCACTGATTTTTAAAGGAAGCTACAGAATAAAGACTAAGTTACATCCTAAATATATATTGCACATAACCACTGACATTGAGGGCTCAGTTTCTTGTCACTGAGGTGATTCAGAGCTTCCTTCTAGCCTAGGACTTCTGCAATTCTGGCTGCTCTTAATCTCTGAGAAGTTTTTCTTGATGTATATTCTCCGCAATTGCTAACCTAGCCTCATGCAGGAGGGCTGAATGCCATCAGTCACATTGTTCCTTCTCTTTCATTTCTTTTCAACCACAAGGCCACTAGCTTGGCCTACATGCTGGATAAAACTCAAAATTAGAAAACTTGTGAGATGAGGCCAGCTTGGGATTAGCTGCTTTGGGGGAGCTGGTAGGAGGGGCAGCTCTGGGCCCCTGGGGAGGAGAGAGGGGGCCAATTCTCACTTTCTTCCAGACCTGCCTACATCACCACCTCTATGCACTGCCTTCCAAAAACAGCCCAGGAACCCATTAAGATATCAACAATGTCATAAGGGGGTGAATTAGGTGAAGCGATGATTGCTGCACACAAGATATTTGCCTTGCTCTATGAAGATTTGAATGCATTCACACAGTATTTTGTCTGTACTGAGGTTTTCAGTTGTCAACAGGATACACCCTGGCTGCTGGATTTAAAAATTGGAACACATTTTCCGTTTGGTTTTCCTAAAACTAGGAAGTGCTAAGTTGAAGACTAAGTGCCCCAATTATGAAAAAAGTAGAACTTTCAGCAAATCTTGGTAAAGTTTTCTGATATATTGAAGTTTTGAATACATTATATCTGAAACACAGGCATTATTTCTTCCTATAATTTACCTTGAATGTACAGAGTCAGAATCCAGCAAATTGTCTCTTAAAATGCCTCATCATTTTCTTGTCTTAATGAAGCTTACAAAGACAAGGCTCTTAAAAACTGTGTCAAAGAAAATACCCAAATGCAATCTCTGCAGGATGAACTCAGACAATGTTTTCCTGATGTTGTTCCTGAAAATGCTATTTAGAAGGTTATAAGGAATCCTTTTCTTACTAACATTGAGTCATTGCCAGATTTTAAGAGAGGTTTTAGAATTCAAATTTGATGTAACTGTCAACAAAATATATGGAGCATCATTTCAGAGATTTGGGGGACAAACTATCTCTGTAACAAGAGAAGAGGACTTGAGTGCCATCTATTTTCATCAGCATACATTTGTGAAGTTCTTATTTCCCCCCTGTACTTCTGCCTCTGAAAGCAAAGTAGTACAGCTGGCTCAGGAATGGCCTTTAGTGGTGTCCGTCTAGTCAAGGCTGTGGTTTTTCCTGTGGTCATGTATGGATGTGAGAGTTGGACTGTGAAGAAGGCTGAGAGCCAAAAAATTGCTGCTTTTGAACTGTGGTGTTGGAGAAGACTCTTGAGAGTCCCTCGGACTGCAAGGAGATCCAACCAGTCCATTCTGAAGGAGATCAACCCTGGGATTTCTTTGGAAGGAATGATGCTAAAGCTGAAACTCCAGTCCTTTGGCCACCTCATGTGAAGAGCTGACTCACTGGAAAAGACTCTGATGCTGGGAGGGATTGGGGGCAGGAGGAGAAGGGGACGACCGAGGATGAGATGGCTGAATAGCATCATGGACTCGATGGACATGAGTCTGAGTGAACTCCAAGAGATGGTGATGAACAGGGAGGCCTGGCGTGCTGCGATTCATGGGGTGGCAAAGAGTCGGACACAACTGAGCGACTGAACTGAACTGAACTGAACCAAATACTTCTGGATCTTTTTTTTTCAGTACCTGTTAAGATTACATTTCCTGACTTCCTCTAGCTTGCATGAGGCTTTGTGAATAGTTCTGGCTAGTGAGTTATGAGTGGGAAAGAGACACACCACTTCCAGCTGAACCTTTAATGCCAGAACACTCTTTCCCATGGCCTCAGTTACCTGCTACATAAATTTCTTAGAAGTGGCATTAAAAATTACCACAGAATTGGGTGGCTTAAAACAATAGGAATTTATTATCTCACAGTTTGGGAGGCCAGAAGAACAAAGTCAAGGAGTTACCAGGCTTCATTCCTTCTGGAGATGCAAAGGAAGAAACCATTCCATCTATGCCTGTGGGTAAGATCCTGGTGACTGCTGGCAACCCTTGGCATTTGCCTATAGACACATCACTTCAAGCTCTGCCTCTGTCTTCACATTACTTTTCTGTGACTCTGTGCCCTTTCCTCTTCTTATAAGGGAATCAGGAATCGAATTTAGGGCCCAGCCTAAATCCAGGATTATTTTATCTCAATATTCTTAATTAGTTATGTCTGCAAAGCCCCTGTTTCCAAATATGGCCACATTCTGAGATTCCAGGTGGGCTTGGAATTTTTGGAGAGCATAACTCAACCCACTATACCAGCCATGGGTCAGACACATGATGCTCCATCAGCCCGCGACCTGGAGTGAAGACTGGGTAGGACGGGCTCAGCCAGCTTATGGGCTGAGAGGATAAGCGAGAAAAACATCTGTGTCACAAGAAGTACTGAGATTTTAGAGATGTTTATCAAGCATCCCTAGACAGGCACAAGATTGATGTTCAAAATGACCCTTTAAAAGTGTTCAGTCATCCATCTGTCCAGGTGTGAAAAAGTCTATTTTAAGAATATAGACTCAGTGGTTACATTAACATCAAATTATTTAGATATGAAAACATATTTTTGGAATTTTTATATATTTACATATTTTTTCTTATAAAATTCCTCTTCAATATTTTTGTCAGAATATTTATTTTGTCATTCAACTACTTCAGGTAAATGAATTTGTTATTCAATGGTCAATCTATACTTTAAATAAAATGTCTATCAAAATTCAAATAATTTTTTAAATATAAGAACAAGACTCACAAGTTCATTAGACAAAAAATTAGAATAGCCACAACAGTATTAGTACCTTATATTGGCCTGTATGTTTCTGTGTTCATTTTCAGGATTTTGGTTTTACCTTTCTCATTGAATAAATTCTATACCTCATTTGCACATGGTTATATCATAGATGTTATTATTCCACAGTTTCTTAACTCCTATGGAATTATTTATCTACTTGAATTTTTTTACTTTCTTAAGTCAGCTTTGATAATATAGCATTTTCTCTGGAAATAGAGTTTTTTTAGTAAGATTTTTAATATGACCATGAATTTTTATATAATATATACATGCTTTAAAATATTATAGAATTTTGAGCAATGTAATGGAGATATTTTCCTTTTATGCTTATATACCCTTTCTTTGAATGATGATTTTTGTTTTTAATTTATCTTAGTTTTAAATTTTATAATGGCTTCTTTTTTAACTTCCTCCACTGTTCTGTTTTTTCCTTCAGATAGAGATATATGTATGTAAATGCATGTTTGCATACCCAAATATATGTGGAGGAGAGAGCAAGAAAGATAGCTCATCTCCCTGACTTTGGTTGCATAAAGACCTTCTTGGGTTCCTTTTACACACATTCAGTTTTCTATTTGCATCTAGTGACTTGGAGATTGGAAAACTTTCAACTCTGTTTTACTTCTACTAAAATTTTATAGTTTTCTGCCATTTCTGTTTCCTGATGCTGATAAAATTTACTAATTAGAAGGGGCTGTGGGGGAAGGGGATCAGAGAGTTAAACACACAGCCTGAACTTACTACTCTAAAACACAATGCTCCCTCCTTGCTTTTGGATAATTTGTTTATGTTTCTCATGATTCAAACCAAGTGCTTGCTACATAGTAAACCCTTAAGAAATAGATATTGTTAATTTTCAGCATGTTGAAAACAATCACTTTCTACAAGAAAGTGAATCTGTTAGAGTTCAGCAGTAGGACTTGAAAATTGTAGTTATTTTTTCCCATTTAGCAAAGATTTATGAGGTGCACCTCGTTTCAGACAATATATGGAGTGAATAATACAATGGCATGATTCCTGTCACAGAGGTTCTTATAAGCTTTTAAGTCTCCACTTTGTATTCAGTGTCTCATGCCATCCTTCTTAACATAATACATACTATTGTACATCCTTATATTTTATAGTGATAAATACCTTGATAATTTCCAAGGCACTTTCTCAGATTATGGTATCTCATTTGGTCCACACAGCAAACTTCACAGGTAATTTTGGTTTTCCTGAGAATGAAAAGGAAGCTCAGAGTGTTTTTTAAAAAATGTCAAGTCTATACAGAGCAAGATGTGAAGATAAGGAAACTAAATTCAAGGTAGGATGTGAGACAAAGAATTTAAATTCAAGATACTTACACATTATCATCTCTTTCTTTAATCAAGATTAAAACACCAAAGATATCATTAACCTGGGAAATTGATTGTGCCTTCAGAGCTTTGAAAACAGTGTATTTTACTGGGCAGCAACACTGACACATCAAACTCACATGATGAGCCCCGAATAAACACCAACATCAATTATACGTGAGGTGTGTGTTACAGTTTATCAATTGCTTAAATCCTCAATTGACGTAAATCCTATGGAGAACAGAGAATGAAACTCTGGCAGAATAGCAAGAGATGGTGTCATTCTGAAAGAAAAATCAAGGACACCCAAAGGCTGCTATCACAGGTAAATCAGAAGGAAAATTAGAACAGTGACAGGGAAAAAATTTAGGAAAAAAGGCATAAAGCTGGAAGAAAAGTAAAATTATAGTAACCCATTCAGCTCTTTTTGCATTCCTGAGTGAACTCTCAGAGTTGGTGATGGACAGGGAGGCCCGGAGTGCTGCGATTCATGGGGTCTCAAAGAGTCAGACACGACTGAGCGACTGAACTGAACTGAACTGAACTGAACTGAACGATTGGCATTTAGTAGCTATCCAGATGGACAGGGAGGGTGTTTACCTGTAATTAGGCTTCTGGGATTCATCTACAGACAGTGGGCTACACGCCATTTTCAGAAAAATTAGATGAAAGTTAAACCATTCTAACTGCCAGCACAATCAAGTAATATTTGCCACTAGGCAAAAAATAGATAAATAAATAAATGAACTGTAGTCTTTGAGGATTTTCATTCAGTTACTGTGGCTTTTTAAAAAATGCAAAATGAGTTTCTGATAAGATGCTAAATTTATTTGTGATTCTAAAAATTCATCACCCTTTACAGAAAGATGATGAAAAGATTAACTGCGAGATACCTGAGAAGTTGGAACACACGGGCATTATGCAACATGGGAGCTTCTTTTGAATTCAGAGGTCAAATTTATAATTCATCTGAAGGAACTTGAAACTAAATTGAAAAAAAAAATTGCAAATGTGGAATTAGAAATAACATGGAGGACTACAGAATATTCTAACGGTCACCTATTCTGCCATGTACAGTAGCCATTACATGTAACTGCTGTACAGTTGCACTCATTTCACATGCTAGCAAGTTTCCAGATATACAAGCTGGATTTTGAAGAGGCAGAGGAATCAGAGGTCAAATTGCCAACATATATTGGATCATGGAGAAAGCAGGAGTTCCAGAAAAAACATCCACTTCAGCTTCATATTGGGTTCTATGTGGTTCTACAAAGGTTCTACACTAGAACTTTTGACTGTAGATCACAGCCATTTGTGGAAAATTCTTAGATGGGAGTAACAGACTACTTTACCTTTCTCCTGAGATACCTGTATGCTGGTCAAGAAGCAAAAGTAAGAGCTGGACATGGAACAACTGACTGGTTCAAAGTGGGAAAGGAATATGACAAGCTGTATGTATATTTATTGTCACCCTGATTATTTAATTTCTATGCTGAGTATATCATGCAAAATGCTGGCTGGATGAGTCACTAACTGGGATTAAGATTACTGGGAGAAATATCAACAACCTCAAATATGCAGATGATATCACTCTAAGGGCTGAAAGCAAAGAGGAACTAAAGGATCTATTGATAAGGGTGAAAGAGGAGAATAAAAAGGCTGGCTTAAAACTCAACATTTGAAAAACTAAATCATGGCACCCAGTCCCATTGCTTCATAGCAAATAAATGGGGAAAAAGTAGAAGAAATGCCAGATTTTATTTTCTTGGGCTCCAAAATCACTGTGGATTGTGACTGAAGCCATGAAGTTAAAAGACACTTGGTTCTTGGAAGGAAAGCTATGAAGAACCTAGACAGCATATTAAAAAGCAATGACGTCACTTTGTTCACAAAGGTTCATATAGCCAAAGCTATGGTTTTTCCAGTCCCTAGAAGTGAGAGTTGGACCATAAAGAAGATTGACCACCAAAGAATTGATGCCTTTGAACTATGGTGCTGGAGAATACTTTTGTGAGTCCCTTGGACAGCAAGGAGATCAAACCAATCAATCCTAAAGGAAATCAACACTGAATATTCATTGGAAGGACTAATCCTGAAGCTAAAGCTCCAGTACTTTGACCACCTGATATGAAGAGCCAACTCATTAGAAAAGACCCCAATGCTAGGAAAGATTGAAAGCAAAAGAAGAGGACAGTAAAGGATGAGATGATTATACAGCATTACCAAGTCAATGCACATGAATCTGAGCAAACTTCAGCAAACAGTGGACAGGGGGTCCTGGCATGCTACAGCCCATGGGGTCCTAAAGAGTCAAACATGACTTAGCGACTGGACAACAACAGCTTTCTGCCATGTGAGAAACAGGGAATCATGTAGTCTGATTGTGCACAGCACAGATTTTTACAGAGAACCCACATAAGAAAAATTAAAGTGGAGAAAGCATCTCTTGTTCCTCATTAACAAGTAATTTTTGAATCTCCACTCTAATGCTTTGTCATCAATGAATAATAAAGAGATCAAAAATAAATCAATATCTTTACTGAATCTATTCAGTGATTAAGATATGTCTAAATTGCAAACATGAACCTGTGTTTTCAAAGTGCCGATAAAGGAGAGCTATTAATCAAATATTACGTGCCAGGTACTATTCTAAACAATTTATACCAGTTGTTTCAGTTAATCAAATCCACTATACAACATTTCAGTCCCAGCTGGATTCTGTACCTCTCCTACTTCTTGCTGTGCATACAAATTGTAAACAAATGGCTGAAAAACAAAATTCTCCAGAGTCTCTTTTTTTCTTAGATGCTTTCACATAGCTGTTTTATTTAGTTTTCACAATAAGCCTCTGTGCAATGTACTATTATCCCCACTCCTGCAAATGAGGAAACAGGCTCAGAGAGCTGAAGTAAATTGCCTATGTCTTAACAGCACAGAATTGATGAAGACAGCATTTGAACCTGAACAGTGTCTCCAGCCCAGGTACTCTTGAAACTGTACTAAGTTGCTTATATGCTGCCAAGAGAAATATTGCCAGTATTCATTCTCAAAATTATCCACTATGAGATCAAACTCAGAAAAGCAGAATACTTGGCATAATAATCCCATAGAGCTCAAAAAAATCATTAAAACAGCAGCCTCTGTTCTCACATCTTATCTGCTTAACTGTCTCAGAGGTTCCAAATGTCTTCTGTCTAGCAGAAATGATATTTCATAAGACAGTGTGTGTTTAGCTGAGCTTTCAAAGAAACGTCAGGGTTTATGAAAAAGAACAAATGGCACTGCATCTTTAAACAGAAAATATTAACACATTTTACCAGCATGAAAATAACTGCTACTCTATCACATGATCACAATACTTCCAAAAATCATTTTTATTAGTTGGCCATCTCAAAAGTGGCAGAAAGAACTGGCAAAAAAATTGAAAATATAAACAAAAATTATCATTCCCAATAAATCATCTGGGCAAATCCTTTCTAGAGGAGAAAGGGAAACAAACAAACAAACAAACAAACAAACAAACAAAAACC
This sequence comes from Madoqua kirkii, assembly GCA_006408675.1. Classification (NCBI taxonomy): domain Eukaryota; kingdom Metazoa; phylum Chordata; class Mammalia; order Artiodactyla; family Bovidae; genus Madoqua; species Madoqua kirkii. The sequence goes on along the minus strand of SJYC01058761.1, from coordinate 17,092 downwards.
CTGATGAGTCCTTCTCATTCCACTTCATTAAGTTGTCTTAGTACAACCCCCTGGGCTTCCTCAGTGACTCAGCAGTAAAGAATCCACCTCCAGGGCAGGAGACTCAGGAGACACTGGTTTGATCCCTGTGTCGGGAAGATCCCCTGGAGGAGGGCACGGTAACCCACTCCAGTATTCTTGCCAGGAAAATCCTGTGGCCAGAGAAGCCTGGTGGGCTGCAGTCCATGGAATCACTAAGAGTTAGACATGACTAAAATGACTGGCAGCAGCAGAAGCTCAACCCTCCATGAGGATCAAAGACTTAACTTCACTGTTCAAAACCTTGAAAACAAGACCACCCAAAACACGTGTGCATGGCTCAGCAATAGAATATGGAAGTAACTCACTTTATCCAACCTTACATTATCGGGAGATAACATAAAATCCAAACTAGCACATCTTAAATTACTTCATATATACTGATCTGGGGATTATAGAAAGCCCAGGGATAAACCCACACACTTATGAGCACCTTATCTATGACAAAGAAGGCAAGAATATACAATGGAGAAAAGATAGTCTGTTCAATAAGTGCTTTTGGGAAAACTGGACAGCTATGTGTAAAAGAATGAAATAAGAACACTTTCTAACACCATACATAAAAATAAACTCAAAATGATTAAAGAGCTAAATGTAAGACTGGAAAATATAAAACTCTTAGAGGAAAACATTGACAGAAAGATCTTCTATGACCCATCTCCTAAAGTAATGTAAATGAAAACAAAAATAAATGAATGTGACCTAATAAAACTTCAAAGCTTTTGCATAGTGAAGAAAACTATAAGAAAGGTGAAAAGACAACCCTCAGAAAGGGAAAAACTAAATGATAGCAAATGAAATAACGGCAAATGATTAATCTCTAAAATATGCAAGACATTCATTCAGTTCAATACCAGGAAAAACAAAACAAAAACAAAAAACCAAAACAATAAAAAAAAACTGAGCAGAAAAACTAAACAGGCATTTATCCAAAGAAGATATACAGATGGCTAATAAACACATTAAAAGATGCTCAACATTGCTCATCATTGTTGTTGTTCAGTCATTTAGTTGTGTCTTACTCTTTGTGACCCCATGGACTGCAGCACTCCAGGCTTCCCTTTCCTTCACCATCTCCCAGAGCTTTCTCAAATTCATGTCCACTGAGTCAGTGATACCATCCAACCATCTCATACTGTGTCATTCTCTTCTCCTCCTGCCCTCAATCTTTCCCAGCATCAGGGTCTTTTCTAAGGAGTCAGCTCTTTGCATCATTTGGCCAAAGTATTGGGGCTTTAGCTTCAGCATCAATCCTTTCAATGAATATATTTCCTTCAGGACTGACTGGATCTCCTTGCAGTCCAAGGGACTCTCAAGAATCTTCTCCAACACCAGACCAAAAGCATCAGTTCTTCAGTGCTCAGTTTTCTTTGTAGTCCAACTTTCACATCCATACATGACTACTGGAGAAATCATAGCTTTGACTATTTGAACCTTTATTGGCAAAGTAATACCTCAGCTTTTAATATACTGTCTATATTGGTCATAACTTTTCCTGCAAAAGCTAGCATCTTTTAATTTCATGGCAGCATTTACCATCTGCAGTGATTTTGGAGCCCAAGAAAATAAAGTCTGTCACTATTTTCATTGTTTCTCCATCTATTTGCCATGAAGTGATGGGACTGGATGCCATGATATTAGTCTTTTAAATGTTGAGTTTTAATCTAGCTTTTTCACTCTCATGTTTCACCTTCATTAAGAGGCTTTTTAGTTTCTATTCAATTTCTGCCATAGGGTGGTGTCATTTGCATATCTGAGGTTACTGATATCTCTCCCTGCAATTTTGATTCCAGCTTGTGCTTCATCCAGCCCAGCATTTCACATGATGTGCTCTGCATAGATGTTAAATAAGCAGGGTGACAATATACAGTCTTGACTTACTTCTTTCCCAATTTTGAATGAATCCATTGTTTCATGTCTGGCTCTAACCATTGCTTCTAGAACTGTATACAGGTTTTGAAGGAGGCAGGTAAGGTGGTCTGGTATTCCAATATCTTGAAGAATTTTCCACAGTTTGTTTGTGATCCACACAGTCAAAGGCTTTACCATAGTCAATGAAGAAGAAGTAGGTGTTTTTCTGGAATTCTCTTGCTTTTTCCATGATCCAACAGAAGTTGACAATTTGATGTCTGGTTCCTCTCTTTCTTCTAAACTCAACTTGAACATATGAAAGTTTTCAGTTCATGTACTGTTGAAGCCTAGCTTGGAGGATTTTCAGAATTACTTTGCTAGCATGTGAAATGAGTGCAATTATGCAATAGTTTGAGCATTCTTTGGCATTGCCTTTCTTTGGGACTAAAATGAAAACTGACCTTTTCCAGTCCTGTGGCCACTGCTGAGTTTTCCAAATTTGCTGGCATATTGAGTGCAGCACTTTCACAGCATCATCTTTTAGGATTTGAAATAGTTCAGCTGGCATTCCATCACCTCCACTAGCTGTGTTCATGGTTATGCTTCCTAAGGCCCACTTGACTTCACACTTCAGGATTTCTGGCTCTAGATGAGTGATCACATTATCATTAAGATCTTAAAGGCTATCATTAAGATCTTTTTTGTGTAGTTCTTTGTATTCTTGTCATCTCTTCTTAATGTCTTCTGCTTTTGTTAGGTCCATACCATTTTTGTCCTTTATGGCGCTCATCTTTGCATGAAATGTCCCTTGGTATCTTTAATTTTCTTGAAGAGACCTCTAGTCTTTACCATTCTATTGTTTTCCTCTATTTCTTTGCATTGTTCACTTAGGAAGGCTTTCTTATTTCTCCTTGCTCTTCTTGCAACTCTGCATTCAGATGGGTATATCTTTACTTTTCTCCTTTGCCCTCCACTTCTCTTCTTTTCTCAGCTATTTGCTCATTATTAGAGAAATGCAAATTAAAATTACATTGAGGTATCACCTCACATTGGTCAGATGGTCATCAAAAAGTGTACAAACAATACACACTGGAAAGTGTGTGGAGAAAAGCAAACCCTTTTACACTGCTGATGGGAATGCAAATTGATAGAAACATTATGGAGAACAGTATGGAGAGTTCTTAAAAAACAGAAATTAAACTACCATATGATCCAAGAATCACAATAGTGGGCATATATCCCGAGGAAACCATAATTTAAAAAGACACATGCACTCCAGTGTTCATTGCAGCACTATTTACAATAGCTAGAACATGAAAGCAACCTAGATATTCATTGACAGCTGCATGGATAAAGAAGTTGTGGTTCATATACACAGTAGAATGTTACTCATTCATAAAAAGGAACACATTTGACTCAGTTATAATGAGGTGGATAAACCTAGAGCCTATTGTACAGAATGAAGCAAGTCAGAAAGAGAAAGACAAATATCAAATATTAATGCATATATATATGGAATCTAGAAAGATGGTACTAACAAATCTATCTACAGGGCAGCAGTGGAGATGTAGACATAGAGAACAGACTTGTGGACACAGTGGGGGAAGGAGAGAGTGGGACAAACTGAGAAAGTATCATTGAAACATATTAATTCCCATATGTAAAATCAGAGAGCCAGGGAAAATTTGGTATACGATGCAAGGAGCTCAAATTTGGTGCTCTTGGACAATATAGAGGGGTGGGATGTGTTGATATATGGCAGAAACCAATGCAATATTGGACAGCAATTATCTTCTAATGAAAAGTAATTAAATTTAAATTTTTAAGAAAGAAAAAATAAACAGAATTTAATATTTCTTTTCTCTTTTCTGATCATAATATACACAGTAAATGTGCATATATGAAGTGCACAGATTGATGACTTTTTTAATTTGAATCCATTCATGAAACCATTTTTCAGGTCAAGATGTGCCGCCTCTGCAGCACAGCAGGAGGTTTCCTCACGCCAGGCCCCCTCATTATCAATCCACCTCTACCGGCAGCGATCACAGTTCTGGCAGCCATCACCCAGGGTTAATTTTGCTTATTAAACTTCACATGATTGAATCATACAAGCACTTTCACTTGCATGTCTGGCTTCTTTCACTCAACATCAAGCTCTTGAGAATGTGCTTCATCCAGCCCAGCATTTCACATGATGTGCTCTGCATAGATGTTAAATAAGCAGGGTGACAATATACAGTCTTGACTTACTTCTTTCCCAATTTTGAATGAATCCATTGTTTCATGTCTGGCTCTAACCATTGCTTCTAGAACTGTATACAGGTTTTGAAGGAGGCAGGTAAGGTGGTCTGGTATTCCAATATCTTGAAGAATTTTCCACAGTTTGTTTGTGATCCACACAGTCAAAGGCTTTACCATAGTCAATGAAGAAGAAGTAGGTGTTTTTCTGGAATTCTCTTGCTTTTTCCATGATCCAACAGAAGTTGACAATTTGATGTCTGGTTCCTCTCTTTCTTCTAAACTCAACTTGAACATATGAAAGTTTTCAGTTCATGTACTGTTGAAGCCTAGCTTGGAGGATTTTCAGAATTACTTTGCTAGCATGTGAAATGAGTGCAATTATGCAATAGTTTGAGCATTCTTTGGCATTGCCTTTCTTTGGGACTAAAATGAAAACTGACCTTTTCCAGTCCTGTGGCCACTGCTGAGTTTTCCAAATTTGCTGGCATATTGAGTGCAGCACTTTCACAGCATCATCTTTTAGGATTTGAAATAGTTCAGCTGGCATTCCATCACCTCCACTAGCTGTGTTCATGGTTATGCTTCCTAAGGCCCACTTGACTTCACACTTCAGGATTTCTGGCTCTAGATGAGTGATCACATTATCATTAAGATCTTAAAGGCTATCATTAAGATCTTTTTTGTGTAGTTCTTTGTATTCTTGTCATCTCTTCTTAATGTCTTCTGCTTTTGTTAGGTCCATACCATTTTTGTCCTTTATGGCGCTCATCTTTGCATGAAATGTCCCTTGGTATCTTTAATTTTCTTGAAGAGACCTCTAGTCTTTACCATTCTATTGTTTTCCTCTATTTCTTTGCATTGTTCACTTAGGAAGGCTTTCTTATTTCTCCTTGCTCTTCTTGCAACTCTGCATTCAGATGGGTATATCTTTACTTTTCTCCTTTGCCCTCCACTTCTCTTCTTTTCTCAGCTATTTGCTCATTATTAGAGAAATGCAAATTAAAATTACATTGAGGTATCACCTCACATTGGTCAGATGGTCATCAAAAAGTGTACAAACAATACACACTGGAAAGTGTGTGGAGAAAAGCAAACCCTTTTACACTGCTGATGGGAATGCAAATTGATAGAAACATTATGGAGAACAGTATGGAGAGTTCTTAAAAAACAGAAATTAAACTACCATATGATCCAAGAATCACAATAGTGGGCATATATCCCGAGGAAACCATAATTTAAAAAGACACATGCACTCCAGTGTTCATTGCAGCACTATTTACAATAGCTAGAACATGAAAGCAACCTAGATATTCATTGACAGCTGCATGGATAAAGAAGTTGTGGTTCATATACACAGTAGAATGTTACTCATTCATAAAAAGGAACACATTTGACTCAGTTATAATGAGGTGGATAAACCTAGAGCCTATTGTACAGAATGAAGCAAGTCAGAAAGAGAAAGACAAATATCAAATATTAATGCATATATATATGGAATCTAGAAAGATGGTACTAACAAATCTATCTACAGGGCAGCAGTGGAGATGTAGACATAGAGAACAGACTTGTGGACACAGTGGGGGAAGGAGAGAGTGGACAAACTGAGAAAGTATCATTGAAACATATTAATTCCCATATGTAAAATCAGAGAGCCAGGGAAAATTTGGTATACGATGCAAGGAGCTCAAATTTGGTGCTCTTGGACAATATAGAGGGGTGGGATGTGTTGATATATGGCAGAAACCAATGCAATATTGGACAGCAATTATCTTCTAATGAAAAGTAATTAAATTTAAATTTTTAAGAAAGAAAAAATAAACAGAATTTAATATTTCTTTTCTCTTTTCTGATCATAATATACACAGTAAATGTGCATATATGAAGTGCACAGATTGATGACTTTTTTAATTTGAATCCATTCATGAAACCATTTTTCAGGTCAAGATGTGCCGCCTCTGCAGCACAGCAGGAGGTTTCCTCACGCCAGGCCCCCTCATTATCAATCCACCTCTACCGGCAGCGATCACAGTTCTGGCAGCCATCACCCAGGGTTAATTTTGCTTATTAAACTTCACATGATTGAATCATACAAGCACTTTCACTTGCATGTCTGGCTTCTTTCACTCAACATCAAGCTCTTGAGATCTATGTTTTTCACACATCAGTAGTTCTTTCTTTTGTTGTGTGGTAATACATCATTGCACAAAGAAGCCAAGATGTATTTGTCCATTTTCCTATTGATGGATATTTGAGTCGTTTTCAGTGTTGCCTGTGATTAACAAAGCAGGTATGTATAATCTTGTGCATGTCTTTCATTGGACATATGCACTCATCTCTTTTCTGTTGGGTTACTACCTAACAGCAGAGATGGTATGTCTTGAGATTGGTGTGTTTAGGTTTACCTGTAGATATCGCTGAATAATTTTCTTCAGTTGCTTCACCAATTCACCCTCTCATCAACAATATAGGAGAATGCCAATTGTTGCATGTCCCTGCAAAACTTGTTATTGTCATTTTTAAAAACATAACCATTATTTTGGCTTTGTAGAGGCATCAAATTACATAAAATGCATTTTCATGTGACTAATGATGCTGCCAACTTTTCATGTCCTTAAGATTATTTAAGTGTATCAAGACAAAATTTGCCAGACTAGATTTTAAATAGATTCATTTATATTCTGTTTACAAGAAACAGACTTGAAATAAAAATGTAGATAGGTTAAAGATAAAAGGGCAGAAAAGATATACCAGGAAATAAAAAGCAAAAGAATGCTGATGTGGCTACAAGACTATCAGACAAACTAAATGGACATTCCATAACATATATAAATGAATAAATATGTGTCTTATTCATGGAAATATATAACAACCTTAAATTTGTATATACATAATTGCATAGCTTCAAATACATTTAAAAAAAAAAATTGACAGGCCAAAGGAAGATACAGGCAAATCCACGTTTTTGAAGTTCTAATATTCCCGTCTCAGTAACTTTTAGAGCAAGCAGCTACATAAGCATAAAGAAGCTTTGAACAATATCATGAAACAATCTGAACTTACTGTCATTTGTAGAGCAAAAGAATCAAAATGTAAGGAACAAGTGATTTTAAGTACTGATGGTACATCTACCAAAATGTTACCACACGTTGATGGTTTTAAAAATGTTTCATAAAATTAAGGAACTTAATTTGAGCAAGCTCTGGGAGATAGTGAAGGACAGGGAAACCACATATGCTGTTGTCTGTAGGGTTGCAAAGAGTCAGGCATGACTTAGCGTATGAACAGCAACAACAGCCAAAAAAATTCTGAAACTCTAATAGTTGAAAGGTGGCTACATATTTTTCTAAAATCTTTTCTTTACACATACAAATAAAATGTGTATGAATATATTTGCATATTAATTCATATATAACACATATATACTCAGAATGTTTCTAGAGGACTTCCTTGATGTTGCAGCAACTAAGAATTATCATGTCACAACTAAAGATCCACACTTGCCTCAGCTAAGACCTAACACAGCCAAACAAATATATTTTAAAAATTTACCTTGTTATGATATATATATATGCATATTTTTTCTGTAGGATTGCGAATATTTTTTTATATTACTAAATACAGATATTTATAAATTGCCTTCCTGAAGTGACTTAGCAGTAGCAGTAGCAGCCCTTATCTGTGTTTCAATAACATAATGTTCTTTGTCTATATCAACAATTTTGTCACAATGTGTTGAAAATGTGTATTTTATATTTTTTCATAGTGCCTTTTCCATACAGAGTTTCTAATTTCTATGTAATAAATTTTTTTCTCTTCTTTAAGAGTTTCTGATTCTTTCTGCTTTCCTTAAGGACTCCATTCACCAAGATTTTACAAGAGGCCTTTTTATTTGCTTCTCACATTTTATCTGTCTCAGGCAAGATAGATAAGGTGATGATGTAGTGAAGAACAATTTGCAGATCTCAATAGGGCAATACAATGAATTGTTTTGCTCATGTTACATGTCAGGGTAGGTCAGGAAGGGATCTCTGTCTATCATAAGATGTTGAAGGTTTCAGTTTCCCAATACTGTCTTCCTCATTTCTATTTTGATATGGCTTGTGCATGTGTGCACGCTCAGTTGCTCCAGTAGTGTCCAACCCTTTGCGTCCCTACGGATTGTAACCCACCAGACTCCTCTGTCCATAGCATTCTTTAGGCAAGAATACTGCAGTGCCTTGCCATGCCCTTCTCCAGGGGATCTTTCTGATCCAGGGATCAAACTTGCAGCTCCTGCAGCTCTGGCATTGTAGGTGGATTCTTTTCCACTTAGCTACCAGACACACACACAAGATTAGAATTGAAAACTTTGACCATGTAGGGAATTTCAGAATGGAAAGCAACACAGTCTTTCATATACTTCTTGTAGGAGTATAAATTGGTTTAAGTACTTTGGCGTGCTCTAGGAGAGTGGAATGTATGAACACATTATGCCTAGGTGTACAGCAAAGGGGAACGTTCTACACATGTGCATCAAGCATTATAAAACTATTCATAGCAGAACTGTTCATAAAACAAATTCAAAAGATGGAGGCAATCCATATGTTTTTCAACAGCATGTGGCTAAAAAATAATGACAAATGTATAAAGTGGATTACTATCTAACAGGGATAAGGAATGGTCACAACTACACACAGACATCAACAAGTTTGAATCATAAACACATTGTTGAGTCAAAAATGCGTCACAGAAGAATCATATATACTATCCATTTATACTGAGCTCAAGAAGAGACAAAAGAAAATAATGTATTATTATAGTTGTAATCATAGATAGTAAATTATTTTCTAAAGTGTAAGGAAATAAATGATGATCATCAAATTAACTTGGTGGTTTCTTTCAGTGGAGGAGAAAATGAAAATTATCAGGAGAGAAATTTTAAGATACTGGCAATGTTTTGTTCTTAACTGGGATGCTGAATACATGAGTATTTACTTGTAATTATTCTTAAATTGTTCATGTGTATTTTAGATATTCTTTTTCCATAAAGTAAATTTATTTTCATTACCTTCCCAGCACTTTGTTCTTATTACTCCATTTTTCTCTTAACACCTCTTATTGCCAGATGCTCTGGGAGCCAAATTCAGAGTTGCAGTTTTGCACTCCTTTAATTGAATACTTGCTGAATCCTCCCTTCTGGCTCTTACTATTTTCTGCTGCTTTTTATCTATTGTTATTCCATGATTTTATGGGTGAAAATGTACTTTTTCATTGGCCATATCCCAAGCATACATAGATCTCAATTTTTTTAATCACATCTTTTAATTTTCCAGAATTTTTATATATTTTTGGCATGTGAACAGGAGTCTCCTCAGAGTCTTTAATCCCTATTATTTCTTTTTGCAGTTTGAGGAAGAAGGAGGTAATGATTATTCTCAGATATCTCAATGCAGAAGCCTCTTATTATGTTTGAGGAAAAATTTTAAACACTTTAAAATATCTTTATTTTCATTCTAAGATAAGCTTTAAAAAGCAGTGACTCTTAATTTTAGCTTTACATTTTTCAACTATCTCAAATAATCCACTGAGGATTCTTATTACTAGCTGATGATGTTTTAATGTGCTATGAAAATTTTAACTCTGATTACACATTGTAATTACCTAGAAAAATTTAAAAAATAGTAGAGTCCAAGCCAGGCCAATTAAGTCATAATTTCTGTAGGTAGAGTACTAGATTTTTTTTTTTTTAATGAAACAAAAGTATGTAGTTTATTTAATGTGCACTGGGATTAGAAACTACTAATTTAGTGGGTGAGATGAATGAAAATTGATACAAAAAGTTAATTATAAGATAAAATGCCATTTGATCAGCATTTAGGGTCTTTACAACCTAACCCAGTAGAATTGGATATTAATGCTTATGCAAAAGACATGCATGACAACACTTTTGTAATGAATCACTGTTCCCATCCTATAATTCCAGGGAAGAAAAAGTCTTTTTTATTTCCATTCATTTGGACACCAACAATTTCTCTGTTCTTACAAGGCACTGTGTATTTGAAGGGTATCTCTGGTATGTACATTAACAATTGGATGATATCTTTTTCTCACACTTTTACCCCAAGATTAATTTTCTGGAAATTAGGTCTTACTCTTATTTGAACAAAGTTTTCATAATTATCTTGGATCTGGCATACACACTTAAATTTTTCCATTCTAGAATTTCCAATTTGTGTTTATTCTCCTAATCCAAGTGGAGTGGGTCTTCTCTTCAAATTCTAACTCGGGATAAAGACAGCCGAAAAGATTACTAATGGTCATTTCAGGTTTGCACCAACTCCGCCCCCCCCCTTCACCCCCATTCCCTTTTGCTTCCAGCTTCTAACACAAGCCCTAGTGGACTTCTGGAGGAGCAGCTGTGATTTTCCTGCATTCAGCCTTTAGACACAGTTCATAACTCACCTCCTCCAGTCCTCACGTGATGCTTTGGGCTTGGATTTCTAGACCCATTCTAAGTGACACTCCTGCCCTTTGACCTCTCATTCACCTTGGTTTTTCTGGTTTGATTCCCCACACAGAGGAGTAATTATTTCTCAGTCTCATTCCTCAAAATTTCTCTGTACATTTTAGTATCTCTATACCCAACTTTGGCCCTGAAAGATCCAGTCTGGGATAATGGCTAACACTAGAAATTCCCTAACAAGACCTTCAAGATCTCCATTCATTTCAAGAAGAGTCGTCTTCTTGCTGCCTTGAAGTCCCAGGAATTTCCTGTTACTCTCCATTCTTAAATAATGGATACCTTTCATACATTTCTCTTTACCTCTGTTTCATAAGCATCTCAGGGCTCCCAGGTGGGCTCTAGCAGTAAAAAACCTGCCTTCCAACACAGGAGATGCAAGGGATGCAAGCTCAATCCTTGGGTCAGGTAGATGCCCTAGAGGAGGGCATGACAACTCACTCCAGTATTCTTACTTGGAGAATCTCATGGACAGAGTAGCCTTGTAGGTTACAGTCTATTGGGTTGCAAACAGTCAGACACAACTGAAATGAATGAATGCTCAGCTGAAATGCTTAGTAACTGAGCACAGCACAGGATCTCACATGTTAAATGTTTAGTAAACATTTGTCAAGCACACGACTGGATGAATGAATAATTTGGGGTAAGTATCAACTCATGTTGCTTCATATGTCCTACTCTTCTTCAGAGGTCAACTCTCAGACCAAAGTGACATATTTTCTCTGAAAAGCCTCTTCCAACACTCAGAATGGACAGTATTTTGTTTATATGTATTTTCCATTAGAGTTTGTTGTTGTTCAGTTGCCAAATAGTGTCCAACTCTTTTGCGACTCAGTGGAATAATGGAGATAAAGCCCTTATTCACTGTTATCCGGAGAGTTAAAGTGAAACAGAGAGGGGGGATATAGTCCCAAGATGGAGGAATAGGACGAGGAGACCACTTTCTCCCCTATAAATTCATCAAAAGATCATTTGAATGCAGAGTAACTTCCACAAAACAACCTTTGAATGCTGGCAGAAGACACCCAGGCACCCAGAAAAGAGTCCATTACCTTTAAAAGGAAGTAGGACAAAATATAAAAGATAGAAAGAGAGACAGAAGAGTTAGGGACAGAGACCTGTCCTGGGGAGGGAGTCATGAAGTAAGAAAGTTTCCATCCAGTAGAAAAGCCTCTCACAGGCAGGTCTGTGGGGAGTTTTGGAATCTCAGAGGGCAACATAACCAGGAGAAGAAAAGAAGAAGAACAAGAACAAGAACAAGAACAACAAGAAGAAACACAGAATACGTGCCGAATGGCTGCCAGCAGAGAAGTAGCCCAGATGCTCGGGCCGCCACCAGCGAGCAGGTGCTGGACAGGGAGGCACGGGCTGCATAATCAGTGCTTATGGTAAGGACCAGGCTTGAATGCCCTGAGAACAATCTGAGGGAGCTAACATGAGATAGCAACCCAAATTTAGGATCACCAGAGAGAGGAAAAAAAGAGAACTTTCCCATGAAAGACTCTAAGGCTCAGCCTGACCCACTCACAGAAAAAAGGACTTAGCGAACACCAAAGAGGAGCCAACTGGCTGCATACAGGCCTCTCCCCCTCACCAGAGGCAGAGAGCCAGGTGGGCAGCAGCCACAGCTGGAAGGCAAGGGGCTGCTACAATCTGGGCCCCAGAGACTGGTATCCTTCACCAAATTGAGCAGGCTCCAGCTGCTAACCACATCTTCCTGGGATCCTGGATGATTGACATCTGCCAGGAGGGTCATAGCCTGAGATCAGCTCCCCAGAGGAGACACACAGCACACCTGAGGGGATTCTCTTGCAGTGCACCCATGAAACCGAGTGGCCAAGATGGGGAAGGTGATTAAGACACATGATCCACCTGGGACAATGTACTTGCCAAACACCTGGTTGTCTGAGCTGCTCAGATCTGGGAAGGGCACAAAACACACACCCAAACAGGTCTGTGCCCTTGCAGAGTACCCAAGAACATGAGCGGCTTAGACTTGGGAAGTGTAGAAAATGCAAGGCCTGCTTTGGTCTGTTCCCCTGCAGAGCACCCTGGAGTTTTATTATCTGTACTGCATACTGTATGGATGGAGAATTCTTGAGGCTACTGTAAGAATAAGACTGAAAGCCAGAGGCAGGAGGTTTAACTCCCAAACTTGAGAACATCAGAGGACTCCTGATTCCAGGGAACATTGATAGACAAGAGCTGACTCAAAGCTTCCATGCCTACACTGAAACCAAGTTACACCTAAGAACCAACAAATTCCAGAGCAAGTTATACCACCTAGTTCTCCAGCAAAGTAGAAATACAGCCCTGAACATTAAAAGACAGACTCCCCAAAGCCATGTCAAACCCATAGACACCCTGAAACTCACTACTGGACACTTCACTGCACAACAAAGTGAAGAGATCCAGCTCCACCCACCAGAACACAGACGCAGACTTCCCTAACAAGGAAACCCTGATAAGCCATTAGTCCAACACCACCTACAGGGAGCAGGCTACACAATAAAGAGGAACCAGGAACCTCTAGCCTACAGAAAGGGCACCCCAACCATAGCAATCTAAACAAAATGAAAAGGAAGAGAAGTACTCATCAGACAAGGGAACATAATAAATTCTTACCAAACCAAACAAAGAGGAGGAGATAAAGAGTCTACTTGAAAAAGATTTCAGAATAATGATAGCAAAGATGATCCAAAATCTTGAAAACAAAATGGAGTTACAGATAAATAGACTAGAGACAAGGATTGAGAAGATGCAAGAAATGTTTAACAAGGACTGAGAAGAAGTAAAAAAGAGTCAATCAATAATGAATAATGCAATAACTGAGATCAAAAGCACTCTGGAGGGAACCAGTAGTAGAATAACTGAGGCGGAAGAGAGGATAAGTGAGGTGGAAGATAGAATGGTAGAAATAAATGAAGCATGGGGAGGGGAGGGAGGAATTAAAAGAAATGAGGACAACCTCAGACCTCTGGGACAATGTTGCTGCTGCTGCTGCTAAGTCGCTTCAGTCGTGTCTGACTCTGTGCGACCCCATGGACTGCAGCCTACCAGGCTCCTCCATCCATGGGATTTTCCAGGCAAGAGTACTGGAGTGGGTTGCCATTGCCTTCTCCTCTGGGACAAAGTTAAACGCCCCAAATTTCAAATCATAAGAGTCCCAGAAGAAGAAGACAAATATAAAGGGCATGAGAAAATACTTGAGGAGATAATAGTTGAAAACTTCCATAAAATGTGGAAGGAAATAGCCGCTCAGTTCCAAGAAACCCAGAGAGTCCCAAACAGGATAAACCCAAGTCAAAATACCCCAAGACACATATTAATCAAATTGACAAAGATAAAACACAAAGAGCAAATATTAAAAGCAGCAAGGGAAAATCAACAAATAGCACACAAGAGGATGTGCATAAGCATAACAGCTGATCTTTCGATAGAAACTCTTCAGGCCACAAGGGAATGGCAGGACATACTTAAGGTGATGAAACAGAAAAACCTACAACCCAGATTACTATACTCAGCAAGGATCTCATTCATATATGAAGGAGAAATCAAAACTTTTACAGACAAGCAAAAGCTGAGAGAATTCAGCACCACCAAACCAGCTCTCTAACAAATGCTAAAGGATCTTCTCTAGACTGGGAGCACAGAAAAGAATTATAAACTCAAACCCAAAACAACAAAGTAAAAGGCAATGGGACCATACTTACCAAGAATTGCCTTAAATATAAATGGATTGAATGCTCCAACCAAAAGACAGAAACTGGCTGAATGGATACAAAACCAAGACCCCTATATATGCTATCTACAAGAGACCTACCTGAAAACAAGAGATACATACAGACTGAAAGTGAAGGGCTGGAAAAAGATATTTCATGCAAATGGAGACTAAAAGAAAGTGGAGTCACAATACTCATATCAAGTTGAAATAAACACTGTGATAAGAGACAAAGAAGGACACTACATAATGATCAAAGGATCAATCCAAGAACAAGATATAATAATTATAAATATATATGCACCCAACATATGCCTCAGTATGTAAGGCATATGCTAACAATTATGAAAGGGGAAATTAGCAGTAACACTGTTAATAGTGGGAGACTTTAATACCCCACTCACACCTATGGCTAGATAAACCAAACAGAAAATTAGCAAGGAAACACAAATTTTAAAAGATACAATGGACCAGTTAGAACTAATTGATAACTGTAGGACATTTCACCACAGAACAATGAATTTTATCTTTTTCTCAAGTGCACACAGAACCTTCTCCAAGATAGGTCACATCCTGGGCCATACATCCAGCCTTGGTAAATTTTTTAAAACTTGAAATCATTTCAAGCATCTTTTCTGATCACAATGCAATAAGATTAGATATCAACTATGGGGAAAAAAACTACTAAAAATACAAACATATGGAGGCTAACAACACATTTCTGAATAATCAACAAGTCATGGAAGAAATCAAAAAGGAAATAAAAATATGCATAGAAACGAATGAAGATGAAAACAAGACAACTCAAACCTATGGGACACTGTAAAAGCAGTGCTAAGGGGAAACTTCATAGCAGTACAGACTTACCTCAAGAAAGATGAGAAAAACCAAATAAATAACCAAATTTTTACACCTAACGCAATGAGAAAAAGAAGAAATGAAGAACCCCAGGTTAGTAGAAGGAAAGAAATCATAAAAATTAGAGCAGAAATAAAGAAAAAAAAAGGAAACTATAGCAAAAAGTTAACAAAGCTAAAAACCAGTTCTTTAAGAAGATAAATAAAATAGACAAACTATTAGCTATACTCATCAAGAAAAAGGGAGAAGAATCAAATCAACAAAATTAGAAATAAAAATGGAGAAATCACAACAGACAAACAAATACAAAGGATAATAAGAGTCTACTATTAGTAACTATATGCCAATAACATAGACAACTTAGAAGAAATATATAAATTCTTAGAAAAGTATAACCTTCCAAAGCAGAAACAGGGTATAATAAAAAAATCTTAGCAGACCCATCACAAGCATGGAAATCAAAACTATAATAAAAAAATCTTCCAACAAACAAAAGCCCAGGACCAGATGGCTTCATAGGTGAATTCTACCAAAAATTTAGACAAGAGCTAACATCTATGCTACTCCACCTCTTCCAGAAAATTGCAGAGGAATGTAAACTCCCAAACTCATTCTATGAGCCCACCATCACCCTAATATCAAAACAAGACAAGGATGCCACAAAAAAAGAAACCTACAGACCAACATCATTGATGAGCATAGATGCAAAAATCCACAACAAATTCTAGCAAATAGAATACAACAACATATGAAAAAGGTCATACATCATGACCAAGTGGGCTTTATCCCAGGGATGCGAGGAGTTTTCAATATTCACTAATCAATAAATGTGATACATCACATTAACAAATTGAAAGATAAAAACCATTGATTATCTCAATAGATGCAGAGAGAGTCTTTGACAAAATTCAACACCCATTCATGACAAAAAACCTCCAGAAAGCAGGCACAGAAGGAACATACCTCAACACAACACAAGCTATATAAGATAAACCCACAGCAAACATTATCTTCAATTGTGAAAAATTGAAAGCATTTTCCCTAAAGTCAGGAACAAGACAAGGGTGCCCACTCTTACCACTAGTATTCAACATAGTTTTGGAAGTTTTAGCCACAGCAGTCAGAGAAGAAAAAGAAATAAAAGGAATCCAGATTGGAAAAGAAGTAAAACTCTCACTGTTTGCAGATAACGTGATCACTATATAGAAAACACTAAAGACACCACTAGAAAATTGCTAGAGCTAATCAATGAGTATAGTAAAGTTGCATGATATAAAATTAATACACATAATCCCTTGCATTTTTTTGCATGAGAAATTAGAAAGAGAAATTAAGGGAACAATCTAATTCACCATTGTGAATAAAATACTTAGGAATATATCCACCTAAAGAATAAACTGTGGAAAATTCTGAAAGAGATGGGAATACCAGACCACCTGACCTGCTTCTTGAGAAACCTATATGCAGGTCAGGAAGCAACAGTTAGAACTGGACATGGAGCAACAGACTGGTTCCAAACAGGAAAAGGAGTATGTCAAGGCTGTATATTGTCACCCTGCTTATTTAACTTATATGCTGAGTACATCATGAGAAATGCTGTGTTGGAAGAAGCACAAGCTGGAATCAAGATTGCCTGGAGAAATATCAATAATCTCACATATGCAGATGACACCACCCTTATGGCAGAAAAAAGCCTCTTGATGAAAGTAAAAGAGGAGATTGAAAAGTTGGCTTAAAGCTCAACATTCAGAAAACGAAGCTCATGGCATCTGGTCCCATCACTTCATGGCAAATAGATGGGGAAACAGTGGAAGCAGTGTCAGACTTTCTTTTTTTGGGCT